>MNCI01021706.1:101620-119070 GCA_015680685.1 Gnetum montanum
TAAAACTGGGATCCAAATGAGGGAGAGTCGCCTCTTATTTATAGAAATTGCGGCTGGCTGCGATATCGCGTACGCGATATCGCAGGGAAGGACGCGATATCGCGTACGCGATATCGCGGGGGATGCGATATCACGTCGGACGCGATATAGCGTACGCGATATCACGGCCGACGCAGACCGCGTCTCATCAGCAACCCAAGGGTCATTCAAAATCTTAGACCAACTACAACATGAACTTGATGATGAACCTTGAAGCCACAGCACATGGAAAGCCATTAATCATTACCAAATGTACCATATGATTGTGAAGTAACTTAGAAGATACCTTTCCATTAACTTCATGAACAATGGATTAGGCATCTAGATCCCAGCAACCAACAAAATTCTTTGATAGATATCATTAATCAACGAAGATTTGATCACACCTCATCAAGATTCATCAATTACAAGAGATGTTGATAAGACAATGGTACACCAATCTAGGTAACTCTTACCCATCTTAATACTATAATTATTAATTGATTATGGTCATTTTTAAATTTATTTCCAAAAAAGTTAGTAACCATGACTTGAATTAATCTTATTTTGTTGAAATTCACTATTCAAGTAATCTAGAAGATTCCAAGTTACCATACGTCACCTTAGAAATGTCAATTCAACAAAATGGGCTAGTTTGGTCTTTTTTATTCTTAAAAATCAACTTCATTTTTGAACCTAAAACTATTTCCAACGCATAGTACTCATTAAGATGATTCCAACGGCATAAATTTCATCTCAATCAAACTTACCATCTCAATCAAATTCCAACGCATAGTATTCATGTTTAAAGTTTCTTGTTATATGTACATTAAAATAATATTAAATTATTATTATTATTTTAAAAAATGTCAAGATTTTAGGGTCAAAAATCAATCTAGAATTGCCATTTACCCATACCAAATCTCTACCTAGTCATTAGCCAAACCACCATGTCAACCACCAAGGCAAAATAGATTAAAATAATAATAATAAGTTTGTTTAAAAAAAAGCTTTTAAAGCGAGAGGTTGTGGGTTCAAACCCCAACCCCCAACTTTAAAAATAAATTAATTCAAATAAAATAATATAAATAATATAAAATACAAATGAAATAAATATAAAATAAAAAAATTGTAGACCACACAACCATTAAAGGACTATGCTAGCTTCTCGTGCTACCGAAAACCACCTCAGCATCACTGAAAACTACCTCGAGCACCACTGAAAACCACCACCACCATTGTCGAAAACCACCTCTAGCACTACCAAAAACCACCTCCAACACTGTCAAAAATTGCCTCTGACACCACCAAAAATTTCCTCTTCAGACATTGCCACAAATGGCCTCTCCACCACATAAGCCCAATGATGGGCCACGTACAAGCCTAGTCAAGGACCACGTAGGCCCTAACATGGGCCATGTTGGCCCATAACAGGGCCACGCGAACCCTGAAAATAGGTCGCATAGACCTAGAGGCCCTTAAAAAAAAGCTATTTGTGTTGCCTAGTGCTACCTTTGCTACCCTTACACTACCATCATTGCCACCTCCAGATGCACCTAGCCTAGCTGCCAACATTGCCTAGTAGCCATCGAGGCCACTACCAGCACATCACCATGATCATTGCTACTATTGGAATGAAATAGCAAATTCTCCATTATATGATGGAAAATTTTCAAATGTCCATCAATTGAAAGAAAAATTTGAAATTCTCATCAATTAATGGAAAATTCAAATTTTTGTTTAGTTTAAATTAGGAATTTGTGAAAATAATTTTCAAAATTGAATTTGGTGCCCTAGTAACCACAAAAATAAAAATTATGTAATTAACTATGCTTGTTCTGGAGTAGAACTGGGATGGATAACCTCTCGGGAAGTCTCATTTTTTCATGCCAAAGGTCCTAAACTCCAGAAGCCATAACTTTTGATTTCGAAAGCCTTTTTCGGTGAACAAAGAGTTGTTTCTTATAATTTTCAACCTTCTAGACACAATGGTGATATTAAATCCATCCTAAGAAACCCCAAAAATTAGTTTATACTTCTTGCTTGATATAGTGCCTCGAGATCCTCAAAAATTTAATTTTGGCATCACTCAAGCATATGATGTTCATTTTTGACATATGAATAATCATTTTCAACATTTTTCACCCTCCTAAACTCAATGGTGAGGTTAGATTTATCATTCAAGCACTCGATAATTCAATGATATCATAAATTCAACCTTTTGACTTTAAGATTTAGTGCATAACCCTTACAAATAGTCTTAAGATCACTATGGCATGTTATTAATTACACTGTCGGAGTTAGTGTTCTTAAGGGGGGTAGAAAGGCCACTAACAATTAGATAATATAATTACATATTACTAAAATTATATGATGTCATTAAATATTACTAAAATTGGATAATGTAATTATAAAAATAAATAATATAGTTATTCAGTTGATTATGAGTTGATATATTAGTTAATGATCAGTTGATGTATTAGTTGGAGAAATAGAACAATCTTTAACCATCAAGAAAAGGGAATATTAATCCATCCTGCAATCAAAACATAGGGCAAAAACAACATGGAGACTCAAAATCTCATTTTGACAAGGAGTATGATACTCATGAAGAGAAATGATCCAAACAAGAATCCAAGAATGAGAATGAAAGTTTCAACATGCAACATGCTTACAAGATCTTTAGCAAGTGAGAAACAACATCCACTATGTCCATCATGGGCCTTGGATTGGCACGAATATCGATATCCATGCATCTTAGTGAAGTTAGAAGATTTAGATGCTAATGTCTTGTGCTTACAAGAAATCTTGCCATGGGAATTTCTATACCAATTCCAACCAAACTTGGAAAAGATGGGATACAAAGGTATTTACAAGAAAAAAGGTTCTTATGGAAGTTCTTCTTTTGAGCCATATATATTAACCTATTGTAGAAATCACAACATGGATGATTGTGCAATATTTTATAAAGAAGCCAAGTTTGAATTGGTACAAAGATTTGAATGGAGTTTAGAAAATATGATTTTTGAAATTCCAAAACTTCAAGCGATAGATAAGAAGGAACAGTTAAGATTTCAGAAAAATCACATAGCCTTGGCATTAATTTTAAAAATTCAATTATCAAGAAGATGTGTGTGTGTGATTAACATACATTTAATTGCCAAACGAACATGTTCGAATGTTAGACTTTGTCAAGCAGCATATTTGATTAAGCAAATAGAAGAAAGTTTGAAGAATAAATTATTACTAAGTTTTACTAATCCAATTTCATTTATCGTTTGTGGAGACTTCAATGCAAAAGTTGGAAGTAGCATTTATTAATTATTAAAATATGGATCTATAAAGAAATCTTTGGAAGATGAACCTGATTTGAAGAAGAGGTTTCCATTAATTTAGCATGCAATTCCATTAGCTAGTGCATATTCTACTTACTTTGAATCTTCTGAAGATAAATCAAACTCTAGAATTCATGAATAGATGATGTTGATGGATAGCACTCATCAAGAACCACAGTTTACAAATTACTCTACAATGATTAATGAAGATGGGTCAGCAACATTCTTCATTGAGACTTTGGATTATATTTGGTATGATGCCCAATTCTTTCAAGTTACCAAGTTACTAGAGTTGATTTCTAAACAAGAAGTTGAGAAGAATCAAGATCAAGCCTTGCCATCTCGAACAAGACCATGCGATTATATACCACTTATCGTAGAGTTACAATTACTCCCATCAATTCATAAGGTTGATCAAGATCAAGAAGTATCTCACTCTTACTTTTATTTGATGATCTTATTATTTTATTCATTGTTTAATTTATATTTCAATTAGATAAGTAAAATATCTATGATAATAAAAATTGGGGATAAAGAATTTACCCTACCTTCACTTGAGTAACCATATCCAAGTTGCACTTTGTGTGACCCTAGTTAGGATTGGTGATTGGTGGTTGATAAATCTTTAATTCATCTTTTGTCAATATTTAATTTTTCATATAATTTTTCTCACATATATTTTGTTTACAGAATAAGCAAGAAACAACTCCAAGTTCAAAGGAGAAATCAAGTTATTGGAGCATAGAATCATGAAAGAAAGCATTAGAGCTGGAACAAGATAGAGAACATGGACTCATTCGAGGATGAATGAAACCTAAGGGGGGTTAGATTATCACATCCTCATTCCCAAATGATGCTGCTACCTAATGAAGATGGTGTCTCTTCATAACAAGTGTTATTGTCATCTTAACAAGACCCAAAAGGGCATGTTGTAATAACAAACATGTCTCTTAAGATAACCTTTGGGGGTTTGACCTAAGGCATTTATACCTGGGGTTAAAGGTCGTGCCAGCATGGTGTGGCAGAGCTAGTATAAGCAAGTCACGGGAAGTTGGGTGAAGCAAGATAGGAAGTGAACTGGCCATGCCTTCTGGCTAGGTTATAGGTCTAACTATGGTGGCAATGTTGGATTGCCTCTAAGGGATAGATGCCAAGGAAAGAAAACCCCAAGGAACACTCTTAGAGCACGATCCAAATACATTATTCCATATCAATAAAGCATTCTTTTCTTTCTCTTTCTGCAATTTCCTATTATTTCCTTTATCAATAATCTTAAACATCACATATATTTTGCATTTGGTATATTTTGTTCATATGCATAATGTCTAATATATCGTATATTTGATGTTTTCCATGACATCCAGGGATGGGATGTCACATATAAACTTCTAAAAATCTTGGGATGTACCTATGTTTCAATTATTTCGAGTTCGAACACCCCAATTACAACTTTATAACTCAACATTACATACCTAAGATAGATAAGGGTGGGGGGCATTGGTGGGGGGCATGTTTTGGGTGGGTTGTTGAAATCTCAAAATAATTATAATATAGATAAGTCCTAAGATATCTAGTCCAAATCAAGTGTCTTACCATTAGGCTAACACCTCATTATTTATGTAAACCTATACATCTACAAATTAATCCTTTTTTATTTATATATAATAAATAAGAATCTTCTTTAGGATTTTATAATAAATGATCTTTATTAGAATTCTTTGTGCTTTTTGCAAATAGGTGTGTCATTATTTTCTCTTTTTATGAATCTTATCTTTAATTGTGGCTAGATTTTTTTCTTTTATCTTCTTACTTCATGTCAATATCACATTCTTCTATCTTGATTGATCACTCTTCTTTAGCCATCCATACATTCACATCTTTCCAAGTTTAGTATCTATGGCCTTTCTTAAATTCACTAGGAATTTGGATTGTTGGCCATGATTATGTGTTAACGCTACTCTCATTCTAGATTGTTCATTAGTCTTCTTTTCTTTGAATGATTAGCTTTCAGTTATCAATGTCAATGAACTAGTATTCCAATCAACTTTGTTTGAAAAATTATTGGAAACTAGAAATTGGAAATTTTTATTACGTTTAGGTAATCACAAAGAATTTGTTGGACAATTACAAAGCCTCAACATATTTTTGAAGAAAGTTGAAAACATCATTGATGTAATGCCCCAAAGAGATAGGATCAATTTGAAAGAAAGCCATCAACAGGTTACAATTAATAGTATAATTCAATTGAATGTGAGCCAAAGATGGGCAAAATAAAAAGAAAATATGTTCTTCATCTTCTATGCTTTGTTTTTACAATTTACAAATATACTCTTCTCATGGCAAATTGATCCAATGACCTATCTTAGTAAGGAGATGTTGAGAGCTCATTCTTGCTCTAATAATCTATTTCATTAAATGAATAGGAATAGGTGAGAATAGATACTTTTGAGTACTAGATAATAAACCTTCGTTAACAAAATGTAAATAAAAATACTTTTTCCTTAACATGTTCAACTAAACTTTAGCTAAGACTTTTTTTTATAGTTTTCTAAAAAAGCCTTTTGTTTAAAGGAAGATCCTTTATTACAATATTCTATGATTGAAGCCATACTTTTCCTTGATGCAACCATCCATTTTCTTGTGTAGCATTCATTATCTCCTTAGCATAATTAACTTCCTTCATGTGACGTAACTTCTGAGTATAAGTAATAAATTGACAAAGGGCTTCAACTTCAAGAGGAAGCAAATCTACTTCTAAAAGTAAGTTATCAAAGAAGTCTACATTTTCACTTGAAATTCACATACAAGAAACTATTTTTGAACATCCTCTAATTTTTTGCAATTATGTGTGGAAATAGAAGGTCCTTAACTAACACACCCATATAATAATACAAGTTAGACAAGACTACAAAAAAGTTTCCTTCTAGTCTCCTATGCCAAAATTTATTTTCTGCTACTATTATTTCTTAGAGCAAATAGAGCTTGCATACCACTTGAAACCCTTTGAGAAATAAGGATATTCCAACTCTAAATACCAGCAAATTCAACTCCCAAATATTTATAAGATTCATATATATATCAAGTCTTTTTTTAGCAAGGAAAAAATTGTAATTTCTATTTCTAATACCACAAACAAGNCATCTATAAATATGGCAAAAAGGGTAGGGGACAAAGGACATCCTTGTTTAACTCCAACTGAGTTGTAAGATTATCTTTAATAAGAATGTTAATCGTCTCATAGATTCTTTTAGCAATAGGAAGGATATCTCGTGGAATGTTAATGCTATCCAATCTCTTTCAAAGTTTATCTCAAATAAAAATTTAAAATGATTATAAATTTACATGAAAGACTATTTGAAATGGTTTTTTACTATCTTACACGGCAAAAATCTAGAAAGGTCCTCAAAGCAAAAATCCTTTGATAAGTGTTTCTGCCCCTCAAAATCACACCTTGGTTTGAAGTCATCTTGTCTTATAAGGAATCCACTACCAAGGATGATTTGGAAGCATTTCAAAAGTAAATGCCTTCCCTTAACGTGGAGACCGGGAAAGGCCTTGTTTACAGAATTGAAGTTGGTTGGACTTTTGTGAAATTGTTGTTTTCGGATAAAAAATATATTCATACTTTATTCACAACGCTCCAGGCAAGATGGGTAATGAAACAAAACAATATTTCGTCCTGTAAACGATCCCGGCTAAATAACCTCCAAAAATGGGATCCAACGTACCGGGAAAAAATAAATAATAAACCAGCGAGTCAAAAGGAATAGTGGCCTGACACATGGCTGGGGTCGCCTCTAACATCTGATTGGCCGGTTGATTAGAAAGTACTAACAATAATATGAAAGCAATGCCACTCAACAAGTGGTTGTCTGGTTTGGACAAATGGAGTACACAGCCAAAGGATGAGCTTCAATGTGTTTTTAAAGTTAGGATTGTTGGCCTTGTTCGTGTGGATTGATGGATGAATGAGTCCTCCCTGTTAGGTTGTGATTATTTTATTTTTAAATGGCGTGTTCGTTGCAGTATTAGGCAGATATTATATTAGCTTTTGGATTCCACTCATCAGGCACATATCCTAAGATTTATTGTTTATTTAAACTCATGCTCCTCTTCTTCCCACCCATCCATTCAGAGGCTGCACTGCACTGCATTGCATTGCACCCATTCCCTTTGCTTCTGTCTTAATTTCTTTCCTATCTCTCTCTGTCTCTCTCTGCATCCTTTCTTCCCTGTCATTGGCTGACCCAGAACCTGAAACTAAGAAAAGGGCTTCTAACTGATCAGGAATCCTCTTCTGTCCGTCTCCCTGGTCCAGTTTCTTTCACCCGGAATTTGAAGATGGTCTAGAGAGGCTTCACAGAGGAATATGAAGAACAACAGGGTTATTTTGGGCCTTGGTTTTCCGTTCTTGTTCTAGGCTGCATGCGGAATGGAAGTAGAAACAAAAACAGCAGCAGCAGCTACTACTGATCTGTGCTCATTCTTCCTGTTTCTGCTGCTGCTTTGGATTCAGAAGTCCTCGGAGTTGTTCAGGGATTGTGCTGCTGTGTTTGCCTGTTGCTTGGTTGCTGCTCCTCCTGGTTTTGATCCCTGCTTTCTGCTCATAGATAATCCTGGTGGAGGAGAGTGAGGAGGCAGCAGTAGTAGGGTGGATTCAGGGGCATTATCCTGTGTTGGGGTTTTAGTGCTTGGGTTCGTTTGCTTCAGGGTTTTGGAGAAAAGGTTGAAGATAGATACAGTAATCTTGTTATGCCATGAATGGGCTGAAGCGCTTGTATGATCAGCCTTGTTCTGCGTCTCCAGACTGGGGCATGTTACTGGGCTCTAGCCACAGTCCAAATATGGGTATGATCAGAGGAAGCGGCCCCCCAATACTGCCCCCGGCTGTTCAGGCAAATAATCATGGCTGCTGCTCTTCCTCCTCACTATTTTTCCCAGGATTTCCGCAGCTTAATTCCCGTTACTCCATGATTGGAGCTGCTGCTGCGGATACCATGGGCTACGGGCTTAACAGCAGCAGCAAAAACAATAGCAGCAGCAGCAGTAGCAGCAACAACAACAGCAGGATTCATGTCTATGGCGGGGGGACTTCACTGGTTCTTGATGGGGCCAGAGGGGAACTCGTCAGTGCTTCAAAAATGATGACTCCCAAAGAAATTCTGGAGGCCAAAGCTGCGGCAGCATCCAAAAGCCACAGCGAGGCTGAGAGGAGAAGACGTGAGAGGATCAATAATCATTTGGCCACTCTGCGGACCCTGCTTCCCAGTTCTACCAAGGTTCGTCTCCCCCTCTTTGTCCCATTTGACTGTGCTTTGTTTCTGTGTTTTCCAATGCTTGCCTCTGCGTTAATGTTGGGTAGCCGTAGCATCCTCAGGTAGTCGGGAGAGAAATTGCAGTGATGGCTAGTTTGGGCAGAACCTTAAATTATTAATAATGACTTGTACGGCATGCCCCAAAAATTGCATGCTTGAATCACTTGGAGCCGTCATTTTAGAGGATTGCCAAATACAGTTTGTCAATGTCTTTATCCTCTCCCCTCCCCTCATGAGCTTTAAGTTTGTTTCTTACCAATATGAAGCCCGGCTAATAGCGAGAGAACTGAAAATGGATAGAATGAGGTAAGCTTTTTCGACAGGGACTCCCCGGAGTTTTCAAATACTGATGGTTTTTGTATGTTTCTGTGGTGGGTTCGTGTTCACAGACGGACAAGGCGTCGCTGCTGGCGGAAGTGATTGAGCATTTAAAAGATCTGAAGAGGCGGGCGTCGCAGATCGAGCAGGGAATTGCAGTTCCAAGCGATGTGGATGAGCTGCGAGTGGAAGCAGACGATGCAGATGATGATGATGATGACGATGCTGCAGAAACAACATCTGGGGATGATGATTCTACAGAGGAACTGCTGCAACAGCAGACTGACAAAAACAGAAAACCAGAAACAAAACCCATAACTTGTTCTTCAGGAGGGGGAGAGGGAGGGGGAAGACGAAGAAGAAAAGGGGTTGTGATCAAAGCATCTCTGTGCTGCGATGACAGGCCTGATTTATTAGCAGACCTCAACAGAACCCTCCATGCTCTGCGTCTGAAAGCAGTCAAAGCAGAGATTTCCACTCTGGGTGGCCGCACCAAAAATGTATTTCTGATGACAACCACCACAAGCAACAGCAACAGCATTAGCAGCAGCAGTTCCTCCCTCATGGATAATGATAGGGGAGATGCCATTAGCCCATCCCTGAGCAGAATTCAGGAAGCTTTAAGAGCAGTTATGGAGCGAGCAGCAGCAGCAGCAGCAGCGGCTGCTTCCAATGACCTTTTCTCTCACTCCAACAAAAGGCAGAGGCTTCTTCCTCTTGAAGCTTCTTCCGGCTCTGCCATGTAGGGCACAGCATTTTCTTTTGTAAAAATTCTTTCTTTGGCATTTCATGATACCTGAATATATAAAAATATATGTCCATTAAAGTTAAATATACTTATACTGCCACTGCTATTGGTGCAGTAGTTGGCCATATCATCATCAGCATTGAGAGATTCATCATAATCTGTCTGGTTTTGATTTGGGTTTTGGTTCTGGTTCGTCCGTTTTCCATTCCAGTTGATGGTGGGTGGGCAAGGAGGAGTTGCATTGCTGCACTCAGGTTTGCCATTTTAGTGGCATCCGTGTATCTGTTTCAGGCATTTTACTGAATTGTCTCATCTTGAAAATCTATGGTTTTGTTGCCATGCTTGCAAATTCCTGCATCAATAATGGGTTGTGGGGGATACAGCAAGTGCCTTAATGGGAAAAAGTGACCTTCTGCACTTTTGCTGTTCGTTCGTCCTCTGTGTTTGTTTGTTTGGGCATGTGTGTGTTTTGCCATGTCTTTCTCGGGATTTTCTGCTTTATTTTACAGCCGGCCAGGCCTGCCCTACAATTTTTTACCGACAACTGCAAGGCCGCTTCCTGCCATTCTTTTTCCTTGTTTTTATTTCTGCCTCTGCTAGGGATTGGCTTTTAGTAAAGCTGGATGCAAGGCACAGAGAGGGAAAACGAAACAATAAACAAACCCTATCTGCAAACATGTTCAATATATGCGCTTCTGAATTCTACCCTGCTGCAACTGCTCCCTTATGCAGGAGATGATCTCAATATTAAAATCTCTGCACCAGCACTGGTGCTTATAAAAAAAGCAGAGAACGGATAACGATGAAGTTTCTGCCACTGCTGCATATCGTGCTCTGCAATTTTGGGTGCGAAATCCTGCTTGGAATTATTGCTGTTGCTGAAAATTTTTGCCAAATTACGACATGGCTGGAACATCTTTATGTCCCTTCTCTTTCTCAACAGATACGCAAGGCAAATCAATCAATCTTTTCATTCCCTATCAATGCTGAAATCTCAGTGGCCCACTCCTCTGTCTTACTTGTCAAAGAGACTTTACGGTTTTTACCTGCATGCTCAGCTGAGTCAGCTTGACGAATTAGCAGAACTCTGGAAGCAGACAGACCTGATTTATGAAATAGACACCACTTTTCTTGACCAAATCTTGAGCGAGCTGTATGCGCCGATTCTGTCTGCATGGGTAATTAAGGCATTACTGATCGCTCTATGATCAAAGCCTTGATCGATCCATCGTACTTGCTAATTGCTTGTACGTTGTGGCCCATATACCTTTATACATATCATGTTTCTTGTCCCCTCCCTTCTAATAATGTATGGTCTCGGGTGAAAACATATATTTTACAGTGAACACTAATGGTGCCTTAGAAATTTGCTGAATGGACACGTGAAATGTAAATTTTGATTTGGGTCCATCTGGAAAGCGGTAGCTAACATTTCATTATCTTATCATGGGACGGGACTGTCGCCAACCTTTTGCCGAACGCATAAACAAACAAAGAACGAGGGTCCGCATCCAAGGAATCCAAAGTTTATAGGTACATTATGTAAACTATAAAGCATGGAGAAAAGAGGATAGAACACTATTCAAGGTGTATAACAAGTTCTATTTCGAGTTGGGTTCCAATATTTTTCCAAGGCTCTTGGATGCTGTTGCAGAATCTGAAATTAATTTTTTTTTTATCTTTACTAAGATCTTCTCGATCTGTCAGAATTTCTTTTACAGAAATTTTTTGGACTTAGCTAAGTTCATTGGAATTGGAATCGGAACTGTGATATGGGTTTTCCAAATTGACTCCTACGTTATCCTGGTTATCCCGCTGTGCGGCTTTCACGTTGAAAAATCTATGTTTAGAAAATGGGCTGGGATTAAAAAATAAAAACCACGCAATTTCATAAGTTTTTAACAAGTTCTATCTTGAGTCTTGTTGGAGGCATTGTAATTAACAATATTTTTGTAAAGCGTTTGGGCATTACTGTAAAATCTAACTTTAGAAGACTAGGGTGGAAAAATAAGAAAAATACAATTTCTTAAGAAGGATTTAAGTGGCAGCATTTTATTATAAAGGAGCTGGTGCTATTAATGCATCTAGATTGTGTATTACTTGGAGCAAATTTGGTATCATTGCATTTTATTTTGTCTACATATGCATAATAGATGGATTACTTAGAATGAAGCTTCTAGTCTCTATAGGTTGAATTAAAAGAGATTTTTTTGAAAATTTAGTTTTTAATCTTGAAAATTTATTTAAAGTTGACAATAGTTTGCATTAGACTTTTTTAGATATTTTTTAGAAATTGGCTGTTGCATGTAGTATCCATATGGATCGGGTTTCCGGTAAGGGTATTGATGTTTAGGCGGTGGCATCCCCCATGATTGTGGGTATTGCCACTGCTGAAGTTGCCTGATGGGTTGTGGTGGAGTTTCACTTGGATAGTACGTCAATGGTTGATGGAATTGTCTTAGGTTACCTTGGGGATAAGATAACCTACAGTGTGTCTTCTGTCTGTTGAGTCTTGGGTTGAGTGCATACACCCCAGACTCTTATAGATGTGAGATGATTGGACAACATCTGTTAGGATGGTTAGTCTTACATTCACCGTCATTGTCTAAATCCAAATCCACAACCTCATCGGAGATAGTTATTTTCCCCTTATCCTTGTTATGTGCAGGGCCTGAATCTCTCCGTTTTTTCTTGTCTTTGTCACTACTTTGTTCCTCCTTGAACTGCTCTATGATTTTCAGGACAAGTTCAAGTCTACTATCCAAGGAGTCCTGTATCTGATCTACCTTAGCCGCCACTTCTGTTGTTAACTTCTAGAGATGCAAGGTTTTTCTATTCACCAATTCTTCGAGTGGTGATTCATCCTCTTCGTCACAAAATCTCACTTCCCTCTTCCAGAGGGAAGGATCATGGTTATATTCTTTTGCACTCTCTCTTTTTTGTAGCTCCCCTTCTTCTTTGGCTACTTGTTCCAACAAGCGATGAATTTCATGGGATTTATGTTCTGATAATCTCCCTTGGGCATAAGTCCCAAGGGTTCTCCTAGTTTCATATTTTAGCCCATCTACGATGTGGCGGAGTTGATCCCACTGTGCGTAACCATGGCTTGGGCAACGATGTAACAATGCATAATAGCGGCCCATGGCAACATCCAAGGGTTCATGAGTACCTTGCTTCCATCCTTGGATCTGCTTACGCAAATTAGACACGCTAGAGTATGTTTGATACTTATCATTGAAGAGTTCTAACATCGTACTCCACCTTCTAATGGTTTTCGGCTCTAAGGACTGGTACCAACTCTTTGCTTCCTTAATGAGTGTCTTGGGAAACAACTTCAGTTTTTGTCACTCGTTCTCTATGTTTTGCAAGGCGCAGGCATCGTGGAATTCCTATAAATGATTTTGCGGATTTGCGTTGTATCCCCCTTTGAAGTGTGGGATATTATTCATGTTTAAGTGTTTGATCTGACTATCTTTTAAATGCCTTGTTGGTATCCTAACTACCTCCGTTATATCTAGCATACTTCGGGTGGCAAGTAGGGGCTTGTCGTGATCATCTCTTTCGTGACGTTCATGATGTCTTCGTTGTTCCCTACTTTCTCTTCGTTCATGCCCTTATTCTCGCTCTCGACTCTCTCGTCGAGGTCTCTCATTTTGTCTACCTCTATCCTCACCGTTATGCTCTCTATGACTGTGCCCAGAGGTGGAAGGAGAAGGTGAATGATGTGAGGAAGGGGAAGAAGAAGGAGAACCATCGCCATGACGATGTTTTCTATCTTCTCTTCTATGGCTTCAGCCCTGATCGTGATGACGATCTGAGTGCCCGTCTTTGCCATGTGTTGTTGTTCCCTCAGTGAACAGTTGGTGTTCACGGGGATCAAAACCAGGGTTGTGTATCGTGGATTGTAGGTTCTTATACCCCACCTCCTCACTATCGTTAGGAGGGGAAACATCTTTCAATAGAGAACCTGTTATAAGTGGTTCACCATCTCCAATTTCACTTAGGACATGCGAGACCTCTTTGCCCTTCAACAGTGTATGTTGGCTCTCCTACCTTGAGTCCCTCATACGTTGTGCGGATGTAGGATAGTAATCCCTCATGTCAAAATCTGCCGCAACGTATTCAACATATAATTCTGTCATGCTTATCTGTGCCAGAGCACGGAGGAGCATGTTAGGGACAGCACGATGTAGAGGTAATACTATGTTACCTTGTAAATCTCTCCAGCGCATTTGTTCATCTTGATGGAGGATAAAAGTAAAGTTAGGTATATACTCATTGGGATGAGTATATACCACCCTATATTGTTGAGAAACTGGTGGATTTAGGTTATGTGTTTTAGACTGCCGACTGTTCTTTGTATGATCCCTAGGTGGTGTAATGCTCTTGTGAGAAGAAGAAGAAGACATGGTGTCTTATCGGTGTGCTATTTAATCGTTATATAATTTTTCGTTTAATTAACCTTAAGGTTCATTTAAGCTCCCAACGATGTGAATGATCTCTTATGTTCTACTTAGCGCACAAACACTTAGTCCCCGACAACGGCGCCAATGATGAGTGGTGAGGTACCCCTACACTCAACCATACAAATATGAGCGTAACACGCGCGATTCAGTCGAACTCCACAGACTAAGTGCCTACACGCCTCATAGAACACTTAAGGTTAATTATTTGTTGTCTTCCCAGACTTACTTATATTTGTCACGGTGTATGGTTAAGTAAGTCTGAGGTATATGATTTTTATGTCTTTTATGTTTTATCTTCTATGCTAGAGAGGTGAAGGGTTGAAGAGACTAATTACTAACTTTAACTAACTAACTAAGTCTTAATTAACCTAGCATCAACATCTGTTCCCACTTATCGTTCACACCCTAAACCAATGCAACCGTGGTTACCAAACGCTAGTCATTGCTGGGATCACCATGCATAACGCACATGCTCGAAAAGGTCGTACTGAGGCACTTAACTAGGAGAGAAGGGTTGAGAGAGATTTAACGACTAATAAAGCGATTAAATGGAAAAAAATAAATAACAGTAAATAAAGTCCTAATTAGCCTATTCCATGCACTGCAAGGTTTATCCAAGAAGTTCGTCTTTATTTTCGTACACAAATATGTGTTCAGGTACAATATCTGCTCAAATAAAGATCCGTTCACTTTGAAGCTCCTACTGCAGGCACATGGAAAATATTCTATCTCTGGAGAGGTAAAACTACCAGAGTTTTCCTACGGGTCTAGATCTAGATGAGAAAATAAAGGAGAGATGCCTCTTATTTATAGACTTGGCAACGGACCGCGATATCGCGTACGCAATATCGCGGGGGACGATGCAATATCACGGCCCATGTGATATCGCATCCCATCAGATGGATAGGTATTATGATCTCTTTAACCATGCTTGAAACACACAATTCATTATAATTATGGTAAGATACCTCATGTTTCCTTTTCTCTGATCACTTCTTCTACCATCTCACCTCAATCATATGTATAGTTAGGAATTTAATAATTATGTATATCTTAGTGCAAAATCCTTGCTAAGACAAACTGAACATGAGTGTATTAGAAGAATAATATGATTCACATTCAATTTCTTAAGTGCCCATAGATACTTATGGGAGTGGTTATACAAGGCATGAAGGGCAAAAGCCTACTTTAGGGAGGATCCACCTATATGACTATTGTGTATCATATTTGGCAACAAATTCTACATCATCTTTCTCATTCCATTGCATTGTTAAACTTCTAATACTATTCCTATAACTCTCAAGAGTTGATATACTTAACCATTTCCATTAAGAACACTTCTCTTTATCATATATTTATCCTTGCCCAAATACCTTGATGCTCATCATTGTTAATCATTCTTAACTTAATTAACAACTATCCAAGCATCAACATTTGCACAAGTCTTGTTTAAAAAACTTTAGAACCCTTCAAAAGTCATAATCCATCATTATGTATTTAGAAAATTATGTAAAAATTAAAATTTTATCAAGGTGATATTGTAGCTACAATATCACACCTATGATACTGTAGATATAATGTATCCAATATAACCCCCTATATATATGCACCATCATTATAAATTTTTTCTTATTATTTTTCAAATGCCTAGGGAGTTCATGTCTTTTCTCTATTAGGGTGACTTTTAAGCATTATATCCTTCTCATCACACAATTGATTTCAATTAATTTTGAATCCTTTTGCCCTTAGAGCTGAGCTTTCTTTTCATGGAAAAATGTTGCACAATATTAGGAAATTTAAAAACATTACTTAAATTAGATAATTTTCTTAACTGAGAAGAAGGGTACTAATTTTTAACATTTACACCTAATCTACTAAATATCATACTATTTTAAGGCCAATTTGCATTGATTTGCTTTGGATAATCCATTTTATTAGTCAATTTGAAAGGAAATGAGCATTTTAACACATGTGCCAATACGTTGCAACTCAAGTCTCCTAAGAATGTTGTGTCTTAAACCTATCACACGAAATTTAACAATTTTTAATTTGTGATTCTGTTGATGCGTAAATTTTGGACACGCGAACACCTGTGAAAACTCGTTTTAGGAGACTATCGCCTAGGGCGCCTCCCGTATGGGTACGGAAACCCAAGAATAGTCTCAGCTGGAAAGGGCAATGTGACAGAACAATAATAACAGTATTTAAAACAAAATAAAATAAAATAAAAGCTTAAATTTGATGTGATATTTAAATACTTCAATTTAATTTAATATTTTGGGAACTTAAAATAGTTTGTGCAATTTATAAAATAATAAATAATTGTTGTCTAGCAACAGGGCGAGGATCTGCATGTTGTAGCCATGGGAAGAAGACTGCGAACTTCCGACGCCACGGGGAATGCAAGCTCTCGAGCCGCTGGAAATGCAAGTACGTGCGCCACTGCAGGAGAAGGATGCACAGCAGCGGCAGTGGGAAAAACCAGCAGCGCGGTGAAGAAAACAGTGTCTGCGGAGTGTGCAGCAGTGCGGCGGACAGAACAGAAGGCGCAGTAGGTGGCAGATGCGATGCAGCAACGGCAGGCGTAGCGGTAGGCACGGCGGTAGCAGAGAGGTGGCAACGCTGCAGGAGAAGCCAGCGATGCGGCAGGGTGACGCAGCAGTGCGGGGATGCGGCAGACAGAGGGCATCAGCGGGAGTAGGATGGCAGGAGTCAGCGACGGTAGTGCAACAAGCAGGCCACGCAGGGCAAACAGCGTCGACAGGGTTGGCGTTGCTGCGGGCGCGGGTGGCAAAGGTAGAGGAACAGAGGGCGTCAACGGGAGCACGTGAAATAGACTGTTCGGGCGCGGGTGGCGGCCGAAAACTAACGACGGCGGGGGGAGAAACCGGCAACGGCGGGTGGCAGTGCAGGCGGAGACAGAACAAATGCACGGCGCGGTGCGGAGACAGAACAGATGCACGGTGCGGCGCGGAGACAGAATAGATGTGCGGGGCAGCGGATAGACGGTCAAATCGGTGCTGCGGCAAGCGAACAGATCGACGCCATGTGCGGCGGACAGGACAGAAGGCGACGAGGGCGTGGCCGAACAGTTGGCGACGCAGGGAAAGAAACAGAGGGTGACGCGGGCGAGCAGACCCACCGATGTTGCGGCTGCAGACGGACAGATGGCGCGGCAGCAGATAGACTGATGTGGAGGAAGACAGAGGAAGAACAGCGGCTGCGGACAGCAGCAGAACAGGAAACCGCA
>MNCI01021706.1:124665-156757 GCA_015680685.1 Gnetum montanum
GAATAGTCTCAGCTGGAAAGGGCAATGTGACAGAACAATAATAACAGTATTTAAAACAAAATAAAATAAAATAAAAGCTTAAATTTGATGTGATATTTAAATACTTCAATTTAATTTAATATTTTGGGAACTTAAAATAGTTTGTGCAATTTATAAAATAATAAATAATTTTTGTCTAGCAACAGGGCGAGGATCTGCATGTTGTAGCCGTGGGAAGAAGACTGCGAACTTCCGACGCCACGAGGAATGCAAGCTCTCGAGCCGCTGGAAATGCAAGTACGTGTGCCACTGCAGGAGAAGGATGCACAGCAGCGGTAGTGGGAAAAACCAGCAGCGCGGTGAAGAAAACAGTGTCTGCGGAGCGTGCAGCAGTGTGGTGGACAGAACAGAAGGCGCAGCAGGTGGCAGACGCGATGCAACAACGGCAGGCGTAGCGGCAGGCACGGCGGCAGCAGAGAGGTGGCAACGCTGCAGGAGAAGCCAGCGATGCAGCAGGGTGACGCAGCAGTGCGGGGACGCGATAGACAGAGGGCGTCAGCGGGAGCAGGGTGGCAGGAGTCAGCGACGGTAGTGCAGCAAGCAGGCCACGCAGGGCAAACAACGTCGACAGGGTTGGCGTTGCTGCGGGCGCAGGTGGCAAAGGCAGAGGAACAGAGGGCGTCAACGGGAGCACGTGAAACAGATTGTTCGAGCACGGGTGACAGCCGAAAACCAGCGACGGCGGGGGGAGAAACCGGTAGCAGCGGGTGGCAGCGTAGGCGGAGACAGAACAGATGCACGGCGCGGCGCGGAGACAGAATAGATGCGCGGGGCAGCGGATAGACGGTCAAATCGGTGCTGCGGCAGGCGAACAGATCGGCGCCACGTGCGGCGGATAGGACAGAAGGCGACGAGGGCGTGGCCGAACAGTTGGGGACGCAAGGAAAGAAACAGAGGGTGACGCGGGCGAGCAGACCCACCGATGTTGTGGCTGTAGACGGACAGATGGCGCGACAGCAGACAGACCGATGTGGAGGAAGACAGAGGAAGAACAGCGGCTGCGGACAGTAGCAGAACAGGAAATCGTGGGCGCTTCTTCTTCAAGTGTGGCTGAGAGAACAGTCAGATCCGCGTGGACAGGGCAGGATCTGGCCAAGGAGTACCGAACTGGTATGAGCAGGGCCCGATCAACCTGCTAGCGAAGCCTCCCCCCCTTTTGTGGGATCTCCTCCCTCCCTGTTTTATAGCGGCTGCGCAGACAAACCAGAAACCTAACCTTAAGTGCAGCTGCCCTTCCACGTCAACCGCACGAGCCACCTAAAATAAAACACAGGAAAGTAAGGTTTAAGTTCATACTTTATTTTATTTTAAAAGGCACAGGTCGGCTTATTTTTATTTTTAAATTTTATATTTATCGTTATAATTAGATTGGTTCAAACAAGGCCCTATGCCTAGCATGGGTGAAGTTGGTCACAACAGATTCTTAATTAGAGCAATTTGTATATACAAATTTTGTGAAAATAGAAATCTCATGATCTCATGATTTTGGCTAGGACTAATGTTTTCTAATTTTTCTTAATTTTTCATCAAAATCACTTGAGAGCTTTTTTTTAAATGAAAAATTTTGAACTTTGCAATCTTGATTCTGCAAAAATTTTATTTTAATTTACAATTTTAGTCAAAACCTAAAATTCAAGGAATGAAAAAGAATTTTTTAAGAATTTTTTTTGGAAATTACTATAGCCATATTGATGATTGTAGATGGCTCCTGATGAGAAGCTTCCATGGATTCCATAATCCAAGCTCTCTTAATATCACAAAATTGTAAATTTAAATAAGAAAAGAAAATGAAAGATTTATTCTTGTTCAAATGGAGAAATTATAGCTAAAAGAAAGCATAAATTCCTAAGGACATATAAGAGATCATACAAATTCTCTCTCACACACTTAATCAAAGAAAACACACTCTGACATGGATGATGATCAATGTACCTTACCAAGACTTTATCTCTTTCTACTCTCTTCATAGACTCTCTTAACCAAAATGAAGGTCCAAGAGGTTTGTTTATATCTTTTCCCCTTGTCTCTTCATATTCACTCTTTAAATTTAAAATTTAAATATTTGAAAATTCATAGGAAATGATCTCATGTACATATGAGACATGTCAGAGAAGAATGGGATGTCTTTCCCAAAAGTGGCTATTAACAGATGAGATGTCTTGACTTTGGCTACGACATCTCAAAATCATGTGGGACGTCTTTGCTGGGACATCTCAATTCTAGCTTGGATGTCTTGAATGTAGTTGGAACATCTTAGCTATAGCTGGGACGTCTCACCTGCCAGGGAAAAATACAAAGATGCTTATTTTGATGTCTGGAAACTCTGGACACCTCCAAATAAGTCCCTATAGCCCCCAGAACCTCCTAGACTCATCAAAATGAGTCTAAAACACTCCCAAACATGCTAAAATACCCTAGGATCATCATCAATAGAACAACACAAAAGTGCATATTAACCAGACACAAATATATTGAGGATTAGATATGGGCTGGGTGATGTCATCATCATCTCTTCCATTCTTAAGAAATTAATCTTATCCTCAAGTTGGTTGTACACTTGGAATAGCATTAAGCTCAACTCTTTTATCATTCCAATGCATCAAGTACTCATGCATTTTCTTATGCTCTTAGAGTTGAGCCTTCTTTTCATGGAAAAATGCTACCCAATCTCCAAATGCTATCCAAATGGCATTTTCTTACCCCTTTATCATTCCAATGAAATCTTTCTTATGTATTCGAATGACATTTTTAGATCCTTTATCATTCCAATGCACCAAGTACTCATGCACATTTCTGTATCTTGTGCTTCTAGCCTTCATTACTTGTAACACAATTATCTTCCTTGGTGGCTTAGTTGAACTTGAGTCTGCAAGTGCATCCTTAAGGATCTCAAGACTATTCCTTAAGTCTAACGCAATCACATTTGCAAGGTATGGGCTCAAATTTGAAACATCAAAAACATAAGAAATAGAAAAACCATAAAGTAAGTTAATCTTATAAGCATTTGGATTGATTTTGTCCTTGATTTGAAGTGGACCAATTCTCCTTGACTTGAGCTTGTAGAAGTACACATTCTTTTGTCTTTCTTTACTCAAGTAACTTAAAACATAATCACCAATCTAGATATTAATTATCCTATTATCCTCATTGGCCTTGGAAGACACAATCTTTGTCTTTTTCTCCAAGTGAGATTTAACTTGTTGATGCCACTATCTCATTTTCTTAACAACATATGAACTTAAAGATGTACAATCTTTAAATTTCCTCAACTCATCAATCATTATTGGTGAAAATCCATAATTCTCCCTAATGGATTTCCTACTAATGCTAGAATCGAAAGCATTATTGCATGAGAATTTAGCATGGGCCAAAATGTTTTCCCACCTTTGAGGCTGATCCTCATACAAACACCTCAAGATCCTCAATAGAGACCTATTCAAAACTTTAGTTTGTCCATTAGTTTGGGTGTGATCGGTTGGGAAAAAGACAACTTGGTTTCAAGTATTTTTCAAAGTGATCTCCAAAAATGGCTAGTAAACTTAACATCCCTATCACTCACAATGTTTAAAGGAATGACATGTAGCCTCATAACTTGCTAAAAGAATAAATGTGCAACATCTGAAGCATCACTACTTTTCTTGCATGGAATAAAATGGGCCATCTTTATAAATCTATCTACTATAACAAGTATAGAATCATGACCAAATCTTGTCTTAGGAATGCCACAAACAAAGTCCAAAGAAACATTCCTAAAGAGCATTTGGGATTGGCCAAGTTAGATAATAACCATCTACACCTTTTCCCCCTTTGAACTTTTGACAAGTATAGTGATCTTTTATAAACATATGTAGCCAAAAGTAATTTTTACTCACCAATTCCAATGTTTTGATCTTGCCCATTTGTGCAGCCATGTCACTTTGGTGTTTCTCTTCAAGGAGTTTGTACCTGAAATCACACTTTGGAATACAAATTTTTCCATAAACAAAATTCCATTCTTCATATGATAAGCTCTTCATTGATTAGTCCTTCCTAACAATGGGGAAGATAACTTCTTCCAGTTTGTACCAAAATCATTATCTAGGTACATGATATACTTTTATCTAGATTCAATGTTTAATGATATACTTGGCTCAATGTTTAATGATATCATTAAACATTGAATCATGAAACAATGTTTGAACTGGCTCTAATGTTTAATGGCTTGAAGTATAGCCTATAAATCCTTTTTATACATGATATACTTTTATCTAGATTCATTTAATTTTTTAGAAAAGATTGCAATTGACTTACCTTCTTGAGAAAGCATACCTTTAATAGCAAGTCCACTTGCATTTACTTCCACTTCAAAAAGTTTTGAAAAATCTAGAATTACCAAAACTAGAGTACTACAAATTCTCTCTTTCAATACTTGAAAGGATTTTTCTTTCTCATTATCCCACACAAAGGTTGAATTTTTCTTCAAAAAAGAGAGAATAGGCCATGCAATGGAACTAAAATTCCTAAGAACTCTCCTATAGAAGCTAGTCAAACTAGGAAAAGATCTCACTTCTTTCACATCCTTAGGTTAAGGCCATTCCTTAATTACCTTTATCTTACTTGGTTCTATTTTGACTTGGTTCTTGGAGACAACATGATCTAGGTAGACAATTTCTTTCTTCATGAAGTGACATTTTTTGGCATTCGCCAACTTTTCCTCTTGTAACTTGGAACATATCATCCTCATATGATGTAAATGGTCCTCTTCCTTAGAATTGTATATAAGAATTTCATCAAAGAAAGCAATGCAACATTTACTAATAAAATCCCTTAAGACTTCATGCATGAGCCTCATATATGTGGTTGGAGTGTTGTTTAGCCCAAAAGGCATGACTAAGCACTCATACAAGCCATATAGTGTCTTAAATGTTATTTTCCATTCATCTTCTGATCTAATCCTTATTTGATGATAATCACTTTTTAAATAAATTTTATAAAAAAGCTCAACATTGACAAGCACATCAAGAATTTCATCCATCCTAGGAATAGGAAATCTATACTTGATAGTAATCCTATTAATAACCCTACAATCTATGCATATCCTTAATTCATCAGTATCTTTCTTTGAAACTAATACTATTGGAATGGCACAAGGAGAGATGGATTTCATAATAAAACCATTAGAAAGTAACTCGCTTGCCTAATTCTTTCCTTTGATTTGAAGTTATGTGGTAGGCTCTTTCATTTGAAATTGTAGCTCCTAGTATGAAGTTTAATTGATCTTGGATGGATTTGATTGGTGGATGTCCTTTCAATTTTCCCTTAAAAACATCAAAAAAATTCTAATGCTAAACGTTGCACCATTAGAGGGAGTTCATTTGTATGCTCCTCTTCACTTGTTGTAAGTGTTGACATGATGACAAGCCATGCCCAACTTCTTCATGTGCTTGGAGGTACTCTTGCTTACTTAGCAAGATCAATGAAGCATTAATAGGGATATTTTTCTCATACTATTGCCAAGTCATAAGAATGAGTTCAAGTATCCCATCTTCACTTGGAATAGACCAAACATTTCTTGCATCACTAAAAGAAGCCTTGTTGTCAAAGTTCTAAGATCTTTCCAAAATAACATCAACAAAATCAATAGGGAGGATGTCACAATATACCTTGTCTTTAAAATAACCAATTTAAAAAGATAACACTTTTACTTAACCTCTTAAAAATGATCCTTAGACAGCACTGGACTCTATAAGGCCTAGGATGTGGAATTGTCTTCAAACCAAGCTTAGAGATGACCTTTAAAGAAATCACATTTTCTTGAGCTCCACCATCAAGTAAAATGTGTATTCATTCATCACTATCTAGACACTAGCTCCAAGAGCATCTTTCTTCTAGGATCTTCATTGGCATTAACATTTCCCATAAAAGTGGAAGAATTAATTTCAGTGATATCTTCAATTATTAATACATGAGGATTACTTTCATTGGAGTATTCTTGCTTTTGCAAGGTCTAAAGTTCCTTGCCTTTGGAGATCTTTTGCTTTTTGCACTTCCATTGTATGTGTCCCTTTTTACCACAATTGAAGCATTGAAGTCTATATGCATAGTTGTTTCCTTGGTCCTTTTCATTCTTGTTGTATTCCTTCTTGGAATCTTTGCCATTATTAAACTTCTCTTGCTTCTCCTTTGTGTCTTATTTGGCATTTCCATTCTCCTTGACTCCTTTCTCACCTTTAGAAGCTTTGAAGTCCTTGCCTTTAGAAAATATTGGACCTTTATTGTATCCTTGGAGTTTCTTGTTAGCCTTAAGAGCTAATTCAAAAGCCTCATCTAATGTTTGAGGCTCATAGAAGGTTAGCTCTTGTTAATAATCCCTTTTAAGTTCTCCTTAAAAATTGGATATTCCTAATCATCCCAATGAACTTTTGTAAGTTGGAAAGCCTTACGAAAATCTAGGTAGTAGTCCTTCATACTCTTATCACCTTACCTTAGGTACTTCAATTTTTGGATGGACTTTTATCTATGATGAGTCTTCTCAAATGTTTTCTTGAGCATGAATTACATTTAAGATCAATCCTTGATAAGAGTACCATTGTTCACCTTGTAAGAATGACTTTCCTTATTTCACCATACAGGTTTCATGCCTTCCAATTTGGTTTCAGCATGACACCGTTTCATGATTTTCCACATCTTCAAGTTCAAAGTACTTGTTAATCATTTTTAGCCAAGAGAGGAAATTTTTAGTTCCTTCTATGCCATTGAAGGATTTGAATTTAACATGAGGCATCCTTGAAGCATGTCTAAAAGCTTTTGCAAGAGTAACTTCAATTCCTTCACCTTACTTTCTTTGAGGCTTAGAAGGAATTTTTGTTTTCTCTTTCTTAAGAAAAATGAAACATTTAGACTTATTTTTAACACTAGTAGCATGAAGAAAAACATCATCTTGAGCTTCTCCTTTTCCAAAGTATTTAGTTTTAAAAGAAATATCATCTTCAAGGGGTGACATTGAGGATTGTCTTAAATAAGGTCTTGGTGAAGAATTGCATGAATTGTACCCTTGCTTGAATTCTTTTGATGAAGTAGCATGTTCTTTTTTCTCTCCAAGCTTTTGAATTTTCTCAACAATAAGCTTGAGAGTATTTCTCATGCCATCCATGTTTCTTGACAAAGCTTGAACTATCTTCTTCTTTGGAGGCATGATGGAGATTGAACTAAAAGATAGTTTGCACAAAATTCTACAAGGAAAGTTAAAAATTTTTAAGATTTCTTAAAGAATGAGATAATAATACTCAAATCTTAAGAGAAATGAGCATAAGTTCTTTAAACACTAGCTATTACAAGCTAATGGATGTCCAATTCCATAATATCTTCCAATCTTTAAATATATGACAAACTTAGGGATTAAAGGGAAATTTCAAACCCTAGGATGAGTAGAACAAGTAGAAAGAGAGAATTCATCTAATCTTGAGAATTTGGAGTGATTCTTTGTAATTGAGATGATAATTATTGACTTGAATCTAATTGTTTTCAATTTCAAGCTACTTCGATATGAATTTGATAAGTAGCTCCCATGGATTCCACAATGCAAGCTTTCTTAATATCATGAAATAGAAAATTTGAATAAGAAAAGGAAATAAATGCTTTATTCTTGCTCAAATGGAGAAATTATAGCTGAAAGGAAGCATAAATTCCCAAGGATAGACAAGAGATTCAACCAAATTTTCACACACACACTCAATTAAAGAAAACACACTCTCGCATGGATGATGATCAAGTCACCTTGCTAAGACTCTATCTCTCTCTACTTTTTCCCTAGACTATTTTGACCAAAATGAAGGTGCAAGAGGTCTATTTATATCTTTTTTCCTTATTTCTTCTTCTTCCCTCTACAAATTCAAAATTTAAATCTTTAAAGACTTACAGGAAATTATCTCATGTTTGTATGAGACATCTCAAAGAAGAATGGGATGTCTTGCTCAAAAGTAGCTATTAATAGATGGGATGTCTTGATTTTGGTTGTGATATCTTGATTCTAGCTAGGAAATCTCAAAATTATGTGGGATGTCTTGGCTAGAACATTTGAATTCTAGTTGAAACATCTCACCTATAGCTAGGATGTCTCACTTTCTAGGGCAAAATACAAAGATGCTCATTTTCATGTTTGGAAACTCTGGATGTCTCCAAAAAAGTTCTCATAGGCCTCAAAACCTCCTAGACTCATCAAAATGAGCCTAAAACACTTCCAAACATGCCAAAACACCCTAAGATCATCATCAACAAAACTACATAACAACATACAAACATCTATGTACAAACATATTGAGGATTAGACATGGGCTAGGTGATGTCCTCATTAGCTCCAAAAAGGAATCTGAAATTTTGACACCCATCATAACCATGTGAGAAAAGAAAAAAAAGAATAAAGAGGTAGAGGTAGAGGAGCAAATCAATCATAAATAGAGAAATAGGAAGAACAATCCTATTCCATCTAGTCGCCTACACGTCAAACACATTAGTCTACATAGGAAGAAGCCTCAGCACCATCACTACCTTCTAACCCTAGTAGAGAACTCATCATTTCTAAAGAATATGTAAGGGAAATTAGTGAAAAATCCATCGTATTCACAAACATAGTAGAGTTGAATTTTATGCCATTTTTAGAGTTTTCTCTAGTAGATGTTAGAGAATAGGTCGCATTACCATTTTGAATAACAATCTCTACAAATGGTGGTTGATATTTAGGGGAAATTTATTAATTCTAGCATAATAAACAAGATGATGTCAATATAAAAATTAAAGTGATAGTTCCATATTGAGTAGAAGCCATAGCAAGAGCACTAAATATTTTGAACATTAATGCTACTACAACCTAGATCTCCACATGATTAGACATATATGATAGAAATATTTTGTTGGAGAGGGCATATGAAACCAAAGATAGAGAATCTAATGAGATGAACATTGTTGAAAAGATTTATTTCAAGATTGATGCTTATTATACCTTTCCTATAAAGATATTAAATATAATTTCAACTTATGTTACTTGAGGAAGTATCATTCTAATATGTAAGCATGACCTACTTGCTTTTTATATAGATACAAAGTAGATTTAAGGAGAAGTTAGGAAAAATCATGTTTGTATTTCCCTATTCAATAAGAAAGTTATGTAGGCAAGCTAGTATTCTAAAATATACCAATGATACATTAGGAAAAGCCTACAATGCATCTTATGCAAAAATCTCTAAGTTGGTGTTAGTAAAGAAAAATCAAGTGGATAAAATGCCAACCATTGAAGCTATAGCAACATCAACACTAGTAAGCAACACATTAGCCATAGGAGTTGAGCTAGTTGGACATAGTGCTTCCACACTAGCATTAGACAAAGAGATTATAAGGCTACAATAAGTCACTTGCAGTAGTTAGCATAAACTATAAGCTTGGGAACAAGGGAGATACCAAGCATGTTTAAATTCAAACAAAATTAAAACCAACCAATAATTTCAATAAATCTAGTTCATGGATAAATTTCTCTTCAATGCACTAATGAAGATTGGGCCTAATAGATCTTGGAAATTGTTGCATCATTCCAAGTCACACTTGAATAAGAAAAGGTATTACAATTATGATGATGTAACATAAAAAAAATAATAAGTTGTTGAACTCATAATATACCATATCAAAAAATCTTTCAACATCCCTAAACTACCTCTAACTAACTTCACTAGAATCAATGATGCTTAAGTAGTGGCTGGAGCTTTCAAAAGGGGAAAATTGATATTATGATGATAGAGTAACATAAGGATGTACTAGATAGACTAGTTTAAATAAGGAAAATCTCGTAATATCTTTTTGATATTTGATGAATAGTGATTAGTACCTACACCCAACCATATAAATCACTAGTGTTCACTAAGTGATTTGATCAAATTTCATAGACTTTAGCTTTCTAAGTACACTTG
The DNA here is from genome assembly GCA_015680685.1 of Gnetum montanum. NCBI lineage: Eukaryota > Viridiplantae > Streptophyta > Gnetopsida > Gnetales > Gnetaceae > Gnetum > Gnetum montanum. Next base: position 134,640 of record MNCI01021706.1, read on the forward strand.
ATACAGGTAGTGAATTTCAAGGACATAATCATTGTTTTTCTAGTTCTACTTGTGAGGTTCATGGATATGGTTAAGTGTAACTAAGGCACATGATTTTTATAACTTTTATGTTTTTCATTAAATTTGCATGATTATAGAAAATAAGATAATTGAATTTTTAATTAATATAAGAAGCAATTAATGGCCTTAACTAATCCTAACATAAGTATCTACTCCCATCTATCATACACATTCTGAACACCTTGCAACAATTTTGGGATTACCTAGTGTTAACATATGCTCGAGATGGTCATACTTATGTACATTAATTACTTGCTATTAATTATATGCATGAACATAAATTACATGAATTGTAAATGTATTAAGTAAATATTAAGATAAGTCTAAGTGATGCAAGGTTTACTAAGCAAGCTCGTCTTTATTGTTGTTCACATTGGGGTGGCTAGGTACATCAGTGCTCGAATAAAGATTTGTACAGTTCTCAACTCCTACTATGGGCACTTAGAAAATATTCTAACTTTCAAGTAAATAAACTACAAGAGTTTGACTAATCTATCAATGAGAAAATTCCATAAATGTAGCAGGTGCATGCATTTATATAGGCAAGACTAGACACTACATCAACATTTTAAATAATCTACTGATAGGATCATGTCGATGTGTATGCATGAATGGGATCACATTGACATGTTCATGTTGATGCAGTCCAATCAACCATGACTCTTCATACCCCCATGACTGAGTGAAAATTTGTCCTTGAGTGAACAAAAGGAGGAACAAGTTCTTTACAAAATTTTGGAAAGGTATGGGATTATTGATTGACTGACTAATGCATACACTAAGTCAAATTGATGCTAGATGCCCAAGTGTATAGATTTACAACTTTTGCAAAAATTGGTGTTTATGAGAACAAAATTGAATACTATTACAAAAACTAATAGTAAATCCCCTTTGGTAGCTTGAAGACAAAGAGAAAATTAATTGGTCCCAAGTTGTGGAGATTCCTGAGGTGCCAAAGGGCCTACTCTTACTTCTAGTGCATGCTATTGTTGTGGTTGAGGCTATGGTGGTTTTGTTTATCTTGCTATAGCTACGACTATTGATGAAAGATGGAAAACATCCAACAATACTTTCATCTTCTTCTCCTTACTCCAGGAATTGTACATGGTCCACATAGCTTCACCAATGTGGGTTGGTATGGTAACATCCCATGGATAGGGCATTGTAGGAAACAACTCCTTTACAATGATAGAATATCTTGCAAATTCTTTACATTTGACATCAAATGCCTTGACAATGTTTTGTAGCTCTTAGTAGTCACTCATTCTATAGGCTAGATTCTAAATTGTTAATCATTAATCGGTGAAGTGCTCTCTGAGAACATCAAGTTTAACATTGGAAATTTATAACTTTTGCTTTGTTTTCTTATGATGCTTAAACTTAGCATTGTACAATAGGTACAAGTTGGACACCTCCTTTTGTAGTTTTGACCTTGGCCTTATGGTAACTAGCATTGCCAAGTTTGTGTAATGGAGGTTGGCAAGCTCCATGTACTCTGTCATCTCCTTGATCTACAGCTCCTTGAGGTGGATTTTTGCCTTGTTGTATGCATTCAATTCATAAAAGATGGGCTACCACACATCACCTACTTTTTGGAGTTGCTGGAGAACCTCATTTACCTTTGCTTTGACCTACTGGATATGCTTTTCATTGATTTTTTTCTATACGTCAACCTTGTCCCTATAATGGTTCTTGATCCTTTTAAATTTGAGGGCCTCATTCTTCTAGGTGGTAATCTTGATTGCAAATTTTTGGTGAAAAGCATAGACCTCCTCCATCGAGAGTTTATAGTTTTTGCTACCAACCTCCTCAGATCCATGGTTACCTTGGCAAGTTGCTCCTACTATTATCTCATGTATTCAAGCATTTGTTCTTTCTAGAGCTTAACATTACGTAGGGGATAATTATCCTTGGTCAAAACTAAGTTATCCTTATGGAGCTTTGATAATTCCTTCTCAGTGTTATAGGCCATTATTACTCCTATGGCCTCATCAAAAATCACAGTCTCCTTAGTTTTCTTGGTTGTTTGAAGTTTTGCCTAAAGCTGCTAGAAAAGCTTCATCTCTGGTTATAGCTTGGTTGAGAATTGTGGAATTGGCAAGGTGGGCTCTGAATTCTACAACATCAATAGTCAAATGCTAATTTTTCTCTGTGGCTACCTCAACTTGGACATTGGTGGTAAGGTACTTACCCTTTGCCTCCAACAACACTGACTAGGTTGTAGTGATGTCATCTAGAAGGTCAAAGACCTCCAAAATCAGTTTTCTAGTTTCTACCAATCATTTTAGCAACTCATTATGCTAGGCTACATTGAATCTTCCACTTGCTACTCCTATAGACATTTTCACATCTTTGACTACAGCAATATCTAGCAGAGACACTGCAAGAGCGTTTAGTGCTTTGACCATTCAATTAACTACCACTTCGGCCACTCTTTCCTACCCTTAGTGCTACATCACTAAGATAGTTTTTCCATCACCTTTCTCCAGGCCTACCAAGAAGGTAGCAGCATTTCTAAAGATTTCTAGAAATTATTGTTGTCCTGGTATAGGCACCATTACCTCCCAAGTATTAGGATTTGAGTGCATGGATGCCTACATTCATTAGGTAGAAAATGTTGGTGCCACATCCTCTAGCTAGCTAATGGTATGAGTAACCTTGTTCAGATGGCTTAAGGTTCGTCAGTAAATGGATGGATCCCCACTCAGTCCTACCTTTCTACTACTGTAGGAGTTGCTCACGAAGTTTCTGCATGTGCTTCATGGTAGCATGAGCCTCCATTGTTGTTTCATGAGTGGATGGTGGTGGTGGCTACTCCTCTTCTTGCATCTTGGTAGGAATTTTTTTTCATCATTTCTACTTAGGAGGTAGTAGGAGTATGTTAAAGGATGTCATTCAAATAGAGGGCTATTCCTTCCCTTTTGCATAATTTTTAGATCAAGCATAGGAAGGGGAGTGTCTTTCTTCCACACTCATTTTCCTTGAAGCACTTCTCTATCTCAACATAGATTAGTTGTGGGAGATTGATAGGAAATTTCTTGCTCAAAGTAGCACATGCATGGGTAGGAAAGGCATCATCTTGCTTGGCCTCATTGTTAGATTAAGGTGGTAGGTCGTGATCTTGAAGTATGCTTACTCTACCATTGTGAGTGCATCGTATTCTTTATTGTACAATCCATAGCACCACTACACCCACTCCTTTACCTCTGGGTTTGCTTATGTTTAGAAGGTTTCCATAGTTTCTAATAACCGAAGGGCCTAAGAGATGGCCTTCATCAATTAGGACACACCAATGTTCTTGATTTTCACAATGGCATTGATTTGTCTATTTTTCTAGAAGGCACATGTTTCTTCCATGTATCAATTTCCACTAGAAGTGATGATGGGCCACATGGGAGAGCTTTGAAGTTGGCTCTTGATATCTTTTGAGGCTAACTCCAAGAAGGTTCCAAAGTTTAGCTCTTGAAGAATCGAATGTTGAATATCTTTAGACTAGATTGTGTGACCTCAAGGTTTGGTGGATTGCTTTTTTTTAGCTTCAAGAATTTGATGAATAGATTCCACTTCAGGATCTTCTCGAATAGGTCTCATTGCATGTGTTTCAGTTGCTTGTTCTTGGGGCTACTCTGGCTATTGGTCCCTTCTAGTTTTGGGCTACTTGTCCCTTAGTTAGGACTATCCTCGTTTCTACAGATGTTTAGGTCTAGGTGCCATCTATGGTCATAACATAACCAAGGATCATTATTTAATGTGCAACTTAAACATTTTTGATAACTTGTCTCTTTGGATCAATTACTCTTATGTTAAGTTGTGATGATAGATTTGATTATTTTAATATTATTTTATTATTATCTTATTTTAGTATCTACTAGAGTTCATTAGAAGGGTTTGACTCTCATGAATTAGTGATTTTAATACTATTTTATTATTTAAACCTTGTGGGAGTTAGGAAAAATTCAAAAAAAAAAATCGTTCAAAACCTAAGGTTTGTGGCCCCCATGACATAGAGCTCACCTCCAGTAGTTACAAGACTAAAGAATGGGATTAATTGGACAAGAAGGTTGAAAGTTATGGGCTTTGGAAGGTTTTTGGCTTGTAAAATTGCAAAAACTCCTCTCTTGTTTTGAAGAAAATGGTAAAAAATTCTAAGTGTTGTGGGTATATATAGAACTTTTGGGTTGTGTCGATGGGATCTCATCAACACAGCTGATAGAAAAAAATCTTCACCATTTAAAATCAAGGGAAAACAAAGAGTTTCTACATCAAATTAAAGTCCATAGGAGTCCAAAAAAGCCAAAATTATGATGAAATTCTTGAATAGGGCTAGATAATTCATAAAAAGGAGATTTTCTTGGAGAACATTAACAACGAAGTGCACAACTAGATGTAATCAACGTGGACCACAAAAGATTTGAATGTAAAAATGCCTAAGGGATGAGAAACTTAACCAATCCAACCAAGAAATATGTGAGTGGATCCTTCCGATAGTAGGCTCATGCCCTTAAACCAAGAAGTCTATGGGCCCCATGAATGATTAGTGGTTATGGTTAGTTAAGGATCAAATCACCAAAGAATCTACCGAAGAATTTTGATTGTATCCAACCAAGACATTGAATAAACATTGGAAAAGGTAGTGAGGTGAGGTATGGAAGTCATAGGCAAAGGAAGTAGAGTGTGGAATGGAGTCCTGTATTGTGGTTACATGAAGTCCCTTATGGGTTTTGTAGTTAATATGACCTGATAACGTCCATCCTTAGTTGAAATTAAAACCAACCACTTTTAGTGATCTCGCATTGATACTCTAAGACTCATTCATCCCCTAAGACACAAAAATATCCCCATAGATCAATCACCATTACTAAAATAGAAGAAAAGAGAAGTAGGAATTAGGAGGGGCCTTAGATAGAGGGGACCTTCAGGCATGAGTAACATATCCTTCTAGTCCCATAACTAGTACCTGTAGCCTATTATTTTTTCTAAGGGGTGTGCTTTGAATTCCCATGATTATTTTTTTTTGGCTTTTTGGATGGGAATCACATCATGCAAAGACTTAGCTTCCTATTATTGGTCAATAGCAGAATGGTGAGAAATCCATGAAAACACTCATGCATCTAAGAGTGTAGGTAAGTAATAAGAGTGTCAAATCCCCTTGAAGTCACAATTTTGTCTATCCTAATCCTTCCCAAGTTTGGAAACTATCAAGGTTATGAATTCATTAATAATTTCATTTAAGAAGGGACCTCATACTTCCAAAACAAAGGAATACCATAGAGTTTTTTGAATCGGTAGATGATGTGGAATCATTACCTATTATCATGAAAAGAAACAAAGTCTTAGTTAGGAACATCAAAATTCAAAGATAGAATCCATAAATTAATAATCAAATAACATTATAGTACAAATCATCATCAAGTGACAGCTATAGTTGCATGAAGCCTAGGCAATTAATAAAGGAAAACATAAGAAAAATTCCAAACCAAATAAAGTAAAATATAGAAGAAATTGTAAGATATTTAAGAAGGAGCCACTTGAAGAATGAAAAATAGAAAAATGGTATAAAACAAAAACTATGAAAAATAGAAAAAATGAAGAATGAAGGAGCCACTTTGTTTGGTTTAGCATGGATGGCCATTGATGAGCCGCGATATTGCATCCGCGATATCGCGTCCACCCCACGATATCGTGTATGCGATATTGCGGCCCATCTCATTATCTATAAATAAGAGGTGGCTTTCCTTGTTCTAGAGCTAGACTTAGACCCTTAGCTAAACTCTTGTAGTTTTACCCTTCCAGAGTTAGAATAATTCCTGTGTGCTTGCAGTAGGAGTCATAAAATGAACGGATCTTTATTTGAGCAATTTGTACCTGAGCACACATTTGTGTACGACAATAAAGATGAACTTTGTGGTAAACCTTGCAGCATAGAGATTAAGCTAAATAGTAATTAATTATTGTTAAATTTTTAAATGCTTTCCTAGTTAATTAATATTTCTCAACCCTTGACTCTCCTAGTTAAGTACACTCAATACGACCACTTTGAGCATGTGTGTAGCGCTTGGTAACCTAGTAATGATTAGCATTTGGTAATCCTAGTAGTGTTGCATTGGTTCAGGATGTGTGCGGAAAGTGGGAACAGATACTGGTGTTAGGAACAATTAGAACTTAGTTAGTGAATAGTTTATGAAAGTTAGTCACTTAGTTCTCTTCACCTTACCCTATTAGCATAGGACATTAAAAAGATAAAAGTTATAAAAATCATATACCTCAAACTTACTTAACCATACAACCATGAAAATACAAGTAAGTTTGGGAAGACAATGATTGATTAACCTTAAGTGTTTCATTAGGGCGTGTAAGCACTTAGTCCTTGGAGTTCGACCAGATCACATGTGAAACGCTCATATTCATATAGTTGAGTGTAGGGGTACCTCGCCACTCATCATTGGTGCCATTGCTGGGGACTTAGTTATTTGTGCGCTACGTAGAACATAGGAAATCATTCATATCATTAGGATGCTACAATGAACCCTTAGGGTTAATCAAGAAAAGATAAGACAATGGTAAATCGCACACCGAACAAGATGAAAATGTCTTCTTCTTCTCACAAGAGCACTTCACCACCTAGGACTAACACAAGAGACAGTCGGTGGCATAACACATGCAACTAAGATCCACCAGTTCCTCAACAATTTTGTGTGGTATATACTCATCACAATGAGTATGTACCCGACTTTACCTTTATTCTCCATCAAGATGAACAACTACATTGGAGAGACTTGGAAGGTAACATTGTATTACCTCCAGACCTATCAGTCCCTAACATGCTCCTTTGTGCTCTCTCACGAATAGGCATGTCATTTTAGTATGTAGAATATGTTGCATGTGATCATCACATAAGGGACTACCATCCCACAGAAGCATAACGTCAAAGGGACTTGCAATAGGAGAGATATCATACATCCTCGAAGGGTAAATGGCCCCATAACGCTCTGCATGTCTTGAGTGAAATTGAGGGTGGTGAAGCTGCTTCAACAGGTTCCCCACCAAATGATGTTCCCCCTCCTAACGATGGTCAAGAGGTGGTGTATCAAAACCTCCACTTCACGGTTCACAACCCTGGTTCTGATCCCCATGAACATGAAGTGTTCAATGAGGGAACACAAACACATGATAAGGATGGACGTTTTGATCATAATCATAATCGGGGCCGAGACCATGGAAGAGAAGGTAGGAAACACCATTATGGTGATGGTTCTCCTTCTTCTTCATCTTCAACATCACATTCACCCTCTCCTCCAGTGTCTGGATGTAGTCATAAGGAAACTAACCATGAGGATAAAGGTAAACAAAGTGAAAAACATCGACGAGATAGTTGAGAATGAGGACGAGGGCACTCTAAGGAATCAAGGCATGGAAGAAGGGAGAGTAGGGAACCGCGTAGACATCACAGACGCTATGAATGAGATGATTGCGAAGAACCCCTACTCACAACTAGAAGCATGCTGGACATAACGGAGGCCATAAGAGTTCCTACAAGGCACCAAAAAGATAGTAGGATCAAGAGGTTAGACATGAATAACATCCCACAGTTTGAGGGGGGATACAATGTTAATCCTCAAAATCACCTACAAGCATTCCATGATGCATGTGCCTTGCAGAACATAGAAAAATAATGGCAAAAATTGAAGTTGTTCCCAAGGACACTAGTTAAAGAATTGGAAAGCTAGTACTGGTCCTTAGAAATGGAATCTATTCGGAGGTGGAGTACAATGTTAGAACTGTTTAATGATAAGTACCAAACATACTCCCGAGTGTCTAACCTACGAAAGCAAATCCAAGGATGAAAGCATGGAAATCATGAACCCTTGGATGTTGCCATGGGCTGTTATTATGCACTTTTACATTGTTGCCTGGGCCATGATTATTCGCATTGAGATCAACTACACCATCTCGTAGATGGACTTAGGCATGAAACAAGGAGAACCCTTGGAAGGTATGCCCAAGGGAGATTATTAGAGCTTAGGTCTCATCAGGTTCATAGATTGTGAGAGTAAGTAGCCAAGGAAGAAGGGGAGCTACGTAAGAGAGAAAGTTTGGAAGAGTACAACTGAGATCCTTCCCTCCGAAAAAGGGGAGTGAGATTCTGTGAGGAGGATGATGAGTCACCACTCGAAGAGATGGTGAATAGGAAAACCTTGCTGCTCCAAAAATTAATAACAGAGGTATTGGCAAAGGTAGACCAAATGTGGGACTCCCTGGATAGTAGGTTTGAAACTGTTCTTAAAATCATAGAGGGGTTTGGGGAGCGAGGTAGTAACTATGACAAAAAGAAAAAGAGAGAAGTGGATAATGCATGTAATAAAGGTAAAGGTAAAATGGCCATCACGGAAGAGGTTGTGGATTCAAATATGAATAATGACAGTGGATGTGAGATATGCCAATATGACCATCCTAAGGGATGTTGCCCAGTGATCTCACATCTACAAGAGTTTGGGATGTATGCACTCAACCCATGACTTAATAAACGACAAGCACCCCGATGGTTACCTTATCCCCAAGGTAACCCAAGGCAGTTCCATCAACCTTTTACGTATTATCCAAGTGGAACTCCACCACAACCTGTTGAGCAACATCAATAGTGGCAATACCCACAGTCATGGGGGATGCCACCACCAAGGCAATAATACCCCTACTGGAAACTGGATCCATATGGCTACTACGTGCACCAGCCAATCTCTCCACATGACTCTGTTGGTCACATGACACCACAACATCACTACCAAGCTCAGGAGCATTATAGGACTCCTTCTCCTAGGGGAGATAACCCATAGACATACCATCCTCCAAATCCATCCGTAACTCTCACATCGATAGCTCCATTACCACCTGCTCCAGTAATGCAAGGGGAACTCCCCGCTCAATCGTAGCAATGCAATGCCACGAGGGCTATAAATCTTCAACCCACTACTGGTTCTGACAACCATATGAAGAGAATACCTTTCTTCAGAACCAACAGCCCAACCAAGCCCTCACAACCACAAGTAGTTGAGCCTCTAAATGCCTCTCCATCAGATAAGGCTTTATAGCTTCCTTCAAACCAAAAATTGAGCTCAACGCACACGGTTATGTTAACACATGTCATTATTGACTGGATTAAGGATGGCACCTTCCCAGGAATTTTTTTGACCCCGAAAGCCCTCTAATCTATCTCCAAATCGCTGGGAATGAACCATGTAAAGCTCTTCTGGATTTAGGTTCTGGAGTCAACTTAATATCGCAAGAGATGTACAAAGCCTGGAACCTGCCTCCATTAAAGAAGAGCAATATTCACCTAGAGTTGGCCGACCAGTCCATCATTGTCCCCTTGGGACTTGTGGAGGACATCGGGACTGGTGGAGGACATCATTACCACTATGTATGGGTGGTCATACCCAAATGATTTCCTAGTGATATAAGTAAATAATGATAACGGGAACTTCCCAATAATAATGGGAAGGGAATAGCTAAGTACCATAAATGCAAACCTAGGAATCCGTGATCTTTCCCTAGAAATATCTAAGGAAAATAGTTTTGTGAAGATCGAGAAGAAAAAGGTTCCATGCATCACATACAGTGATACAGGGTGTGATTGCATACAGGAATGTTCAGCATTGCCTGCATGCAACCAGTGTGCATAAGAAATTAACATACAAAAGTGCTTGTATGTAGCAACCACACAACAAAAAGACACCTAGTGGTTGATAGTTGATCAAGAGAGCAACTCACCAACGTGCATGGAACTAACTGAGGGAATAACTTGTGCTCACGTCGAAAGCATAGATGCACTGGAGCAAGAGCGTTGCCAACTTCCAAACCTTAACCTAGGAAAGATCAATTGGGGGAAGTTGAAAATTCCTAAAAAGTCAGACAAAAACCTTAATAAGAGATTACTAGTCAATGTGCAATGAGCCACACCCTTCCATGAACTTAGAACGGCCAGTGCACGTAATACCTCTGAGAAGGGACGACCTTGCTCATTATTTCAGATCTCCCCCTTCCAACTCAGTCATGGGAGAGATGGCCACCTCTGCTGATTAACCGAAGTCCTTAGTTCCTTTTTAAGTTTTTGTTTTACAAATTTCTTTAACTTTTCTTGTTTTTGTTTTGCCACATCGTTTATACTATTTCATTTCTTTGTGTGTATGTTTATTTTGTTAGGTTCGTCACCTAATAAGTGCTCCTGATGGTGGTATGAACTATATTCCATTGATTGCTAATGTTTGGTTTTTACTTTTGAGTTATAATGTTGATACTAAGGTATGGTTCTTTTGATATAACAAGCAATGAGTCCATGTCATCCATGCATTCATAAATTTCTATGGTCTCTCTTGGCTTGGAAATGTACAGTCCCCTTCTTTAAATCATAGAACTATCAATGAATTGGTGACTAGGCATTTCTCAAAATACAGAAGGACTCAAGGATTGAAAAGGGTGTGACTTCAAGGGGATTTGATGCATGTGTGCTAGCTATTCTCTTGGGTGCTTAGATGTTTTCTTCTTTGGTTTTCCTTACCATTCCAACGTTGCTCCATTATCGGGAAGCTGAGCTAATAAAAATAATAAGTCTTTGCATGGTGCGGTTCTCATGTAAAGATAAAGAAAAAAAGAAAAACAGTGAGAATTCAAAGCACACCCCTTAGACAAAATAATCCTCTGGGCTACAAGCATTGGTTATGGAACTAAACAAACATGTTCCCTCTAACTAAGGCCCTCTCTTGCTTCCTACTTTTCCTTTTCTCATTTCCTCGAGATAGTGGTGAATCTTTGGCAGAAGCATTCTTTCTACTTCAAGTGGATGGATTACCCAAGTGTATTAATGCGAAGTCACTGAATGTGGATTGTTTGAGGCTATATTTGGAATGAGATCTACTAAGTCACATTAACCATAAATACACAAGGGGTTGTACCCCACCTTATTCTTGGGACTCCATTCCATTCTCTTCTCCTCATCATTCTTTGTCAATTTTCCACCTCATTGCTGGTTGTATCAGTAGTTTATATTTTGGTTGATACATTGTTTTCTTTTTGGTAAATTCTTGTGGTTAAGACTTTAACTCTTACTTCCAAATGACATTTCCAGAGCCTATGGACTCTTTAAATGTGGGATTGTTAGGGAATTAAGGGCATGAGCCTGCTTTGGGGAGGCCCCATTGGGATTCCTATTTGGTGCATCAGTTAACTTCTTTTCCTTAAACATTTTTGCAATCAACATTTATTTTGTTCATTTCCACCTTTGACATCCATTTTATCAGCATTGCCATCATTTCTTTTTCTTCATCTTTCTTATTCCTTATATTTTCCCATTCTATCACTATTGGAGGCTGGCTCTTAGTCATGGGGGTCATGGTCCAATTTTTTCAATTTTCTCCTAACCCCTACACCTTGGGTAGTCACCAGTGTTATATCTCCAGAATTTGTATTAGCCATGTCACAGCTCAGCTAATAGACCGTACACTGAGGCAAGGTATCAACTACACTATGATTTATTTATCCTGGCTAATATGAGGCTGTGTTGAGTGTGCAGATGGTAATCATACAACAATGGACTGGTGCTGGAGGAAACACTTACGATGGACTGGTGCTGGAACAGTCATGCAAAGAAAAAGATTGATGGCACGGTTATGGATGGATAATAGAAGGCACAATTTTGGCATCGACAACAACACATCTTCTTCTTTTCTCTCTCTTCTCTCTCAGTTGCCAAATAAGGCTGGATGTCAAATGTGTATAGTGTTCACTCTTGAGGTCATGAACTCTAATATTTCCATGTATTGTAATGATGATCTGTTCACATGTCACCCCATTCACCATTAGTGTCATTCAAGTCAATAATCCCATACCTTCCCAATATTTTGTAAGGAACTTGAGGATGAGTTTTCATTCAGTCATGGGGGTATGATGAGCTGCGATATTGCATCCCATCTCATTATCTATAAATAAGAGGTGGCTTTCCTTGTTCTAGATTTAGACTTAGACCCTTAGCTAAACTCTTGCAGTTTTACCCTTCCAGAGTTAGAATAATTCCTGTGTGCCTACAGTAGGAGTCATAAAATGAACGGATCTTTATTCGAGCAATTTGTACCTGAGCACACATTTGTGTACGACAATAAAGACGAACTTTATGGTAAACCTTGCAGCATAGAGATTAAGCTAAATAGTAATTAATGATTGTTGAATGTTTAAATGCTTTCCTAGTTAATTAATATTTCTCAACCCTTGACTCTCCTAGTTAAGTACACTCAATACGACCACTTCGAGCATGTGTGTAGCGCTTGGTAACCCAGTAATGATTAGCATTTGGTAATCCTAGTAGTGTTGCACTGGTTAAAGATGTGTGCGGCAAGTGGGAACAGATACTGGTGTTAGGAACAATTAAAACTTAGTTAGTGAATAGTTTATGAAAGTTAGTCACTTAGTTCTCTTCACCTTACCCTATTAGCATAGGACATTAAAAAGATAAAAGTTATAAAACTCATATACCTCAAGCTTACTTAACCGTACAACCATGACAATACAAGTAAGTTTGGGAAGATAATGATTGATTAACCTTAAGTGTTCCATTAGGGCGCATAAGCACTTAGTCCTTGGAGTTCGACCAGATCACATGTGAAACGCTCGTATTTGTTTGGTTGAGTGTAGGGGTACCTCACCCTCATTAGCCATCTTACTCATGACTGAGTTGGAAGGAGGATATCTAAAAAATTGAGTGCTTGTTCATCTGTTGAGGTGTTATAGTCACTGTCTCTTTTGGATTCATGGAAAGGCTTTAGTTGTTGTGTGTTAACCAAAAACTTTTTGTTTAGGCTTTTAAGTTTTCATAGATAATATAAGGTTCCTTCCACAACATTTGGAATTTAGTTCTTTGTGGTACATGTGTGAGATTTTAGTATAGGACCCTATCTCCTAGTTGAAATTTCACTTTCTTGATTCTAAGATCATGTTGTTGTTTATTAAATGTCTTATGTACTTCATTAGATGATAGGGCCATCATTAAGTTCTATTCTAATACATTAAGATTCATTAACCTTTCTTTTTATGCTAGGCTAAGGTTAAGGTAAAGGTCACAAGTAGTTGACAATGTACAAAGCTCTACTTGGATGGGAAGTATTGGTAGTTTATGATACACAAGCTCATAGGAAGAGTAGCAAACAAGAAGCTTCCAAGTGAAGCAGTAGGCCCAAAGGGCATCGTTGAGTTTTGTGTTCCAATCCCTCCTATATTTACCAATGGTTCTCATTAGTATTTTTGTTATCTTTCTATTTGTAACCTTCACTTAACCATTAGCTTGGGGGTGGTAGGGTGTTATTAGTTTATGCTCAACTCCTAAGCATTACATGAGCTTCTAAAAGGTGGTGCCTATAAAATGAGTTTTGTTATCAGAAATAATTGCACGTGGAACCCCAAACCTATTTACAACATGTTGTTATACAAACCAAGTAGCCATAGAAGATGTGTAATTGGTGATGGCCATCACTTCTTTTCACTTTGTACAGTACTCAATAGCTACTATAATGTATGCCTTTGTGTTAGACATGGGAGTGATGGAACCCATGAAATTGATACCCCAAATATTGAAGGACTCTAGTAGTTGGATCCATTGTTGAGGTTCTTCTATACAAGTGGTCATTCCACCATCACTTTGGTAGCATTCATAGAAGCAAATGAAGTGGTGAGCATCCCTAAAAAGTATTGGCCAATAATACATTACCATGAGGATCTTAATGCTTGTGCATCTCCTAGCATAATGGCCCTCATAAATATCTTGGAGAATATGCAGTTGATCATCATGAGGTATGCACCATCAAACTAGGCCATCGGTGCACATCTTGTAAATGTTTCCATTAATTTCCATGAAGTGTTTTGCTTGGTGAAGAAATGGTTATTTCTTCCTATTGTCCCATTCTTGTGGCATCTCTTGAGTGAGATGGTAGATGAGAATGTCATTATACCAACTAGTTTCAGTGGGCACTTCTTTAGTTATACCCTTGGCAAAGAGGAGTTCATCAAGAAATTGATTTGAAAGTGGGCTCTCCTCCTCTTTATTGTTCCATCTTAATCGAGATAAGTGATCCACAACCACGTTCTTAATTCCATTTCTATCTCATTATTAGACCAAACTCCTACAAGATCAAAAGCCACCATGTGACATGAGGGCTTACTATTGGTTTATTCATTAGGAATTGAACTACACTATGGTCCATGTGCACAAACACTTTGTACCCAGCACATAGTACTCAAAATATTCCAAGGCCTACACCACTTCCATCAATTATTTCTCCATTATGGTGTAATTTAGTTGTGCATCCACAATGCTTTTGCTCACACAATGGATGTAGCAAGGATGTTTTTGATCATCTAATTGTGTGGGCATGGCTCCCAAGGCATAATTGGATGTGTTTGTCATGATGTGAAAGGGCCTAGACTAGTCAAGTGCTCGTAGAATTGGAGTTTCCACAAGCTTTTTCTTGATTTTCTGGAATGCATGCATGCATTTCTTGGTCCAAACAAATAAAGCATCTTCTTCTTTAGCTTCACCAATGATTTGGAAATCTTAGAGAAATTCTCAAAAAAGTGTTGGTAGTAGCTAGTGTGACCAAGGAATGACCTCACATCCTTGACTATTTCTGGCTGTCAGCTAATTCCTTAGATGACCCTTATTTTTTTAGGGTACAGCTTAATCACTTTTTGTGAAATTTTGTGCCCTAACATAATGTCTTCCTAGACCATCAAGTGGTTTTTTCACCAGTTGAGCCTAAGGTTTATCTCCATGCACCTTTTCAACACTTCCTCAAGATGGTCTAGGGCTTTCTCAAACGGAGCCCCATAGGTGGAGAATTCATCCATGAAGACTTCCGTCCCACTACCAATGTGCTATTGAAAAATGCTCAAGAAAAGACATTGAATTGTGGTAGGGGCATTGCATAGGCCAAATGACATCTTTTTATATGTGAAAGTCTCCCAAGGAATCATGAATGTAGTTTTGGCCTTATCCCTTGGTGCTACTTAGATTTGGTTATAACCACTATAATCATCCAAAAAGCTATAATAGAAATGGTTTCCAACATTTGGTTCACAAATGGAAAAGGAAAATAATCATTGAATGTTGCCCTGTTCAATAGCCTGAAATCAATGCAAACCCTCCATTTTCACCTTTCTTTGGCACTATCACAAGTGCACTAATCCACTTGTTATTTGCAATGGGGTAGACAAACCCTACCTTGAGGACTTGTTTAATCTCCTCTTTGATGATTTGCTTCAGTTTGGGGTTCAACCACCACTGTTGCTGTCTTTTCGATTTCATGGAGGAATCTATGTAAATGTGATGTTGGCATATCCTTGGATCAATTCTAGTCAGCTCATGATATGACCAAGAAAAGGCTATTAGCCATTTGTTAACCACCTCCAAGAACTTATTTTTCTGCATAGGAGTAAGGTTGACATTGATAATGATTGGCTTGCCATTTTTCAAGAAAGTGTATTCCATTCTGGCTAGTAGAGTTTTTAACTTAAGGGCCTCCTATTTAAAACTCTCATGGATTTCCAACTCTTCCTAATTAGTGTTATCAAGTTCATTGGAGAGTTGGCAATGAACTTGCTCTAGTTTGTCCATGCCTTTAATGTAGGCACTTGTTAGGCTCTTAGTCTCTTTCATGCATAGTGTTGAATTGCTTTTTAATTTAGTTGTCAACCACTAGGTGTCCTCCTATTTTATGGCTATTGCGTACAAGCATCTTTGAATTTCTATTACATCTACACACTACCTACATCTTGTGATTTTTGTGCTTTTGACTATTCATAATTTATTCATGCAATGGCACCCTGTGACACTGCACACAATGCATGGAACATGCTTCTTATCTATTTGTCCAAAGTCATTTTCCTTGCAAATCTCCAAGGAGAGGTATTTGATTCCTAGTCATGCATCTATTGTGCTTAGCTAGGCCCTTTCTAGGATGATTGGGAAGCCCCCCCTTATAGTTGCCTACTCAAATCACTCGGAAGCTAGCAGGATATGACCACCCATAGATGGTGGTCACATTATCCTCCACCAATCTTAAGGGGATAGTGATGGATTGATATGCCAACTCAAGATGAATGTTATTCTTCTTGATAGGAGACAGGTTCTAGGCTGTTTACATTTCATGAGAAATCAAATTGACACCAAAACTTGAGTCTAAGAGCCTTGCAAGGCTCATTCCCAACATTTTGCAAGTAAATGAGGGGACTCTTAGAATTAGATCTCTTCTTGGGAAGATGGCCAACTTTTATCCAATTTGTAACGTATATCTTTATTTTTTGTGAAAATTTAATATCTATTTAATAGATCCTATGGCTCTTTGAATGTAATAAAGCTTCATTTCATTTCAAAAGTTTTTATTCAAAAATTTTCAATAAGGTGTTAAGTAGGTGATTATAGTCTTGGCTTGATAACATCACATCACAAGTTTAATTCCACTAGGAAAAAGGGAGTTATAAATTTAAAAAACAAAAATCTATAAAAGGAATTCTAAAATTAGTCTAATAGATTTAAGAGATCTTAGTGAATGTAAGTAAAAAATTTCATTTTTAAATTTTCAACCTTTGCTAAACCTAATTACTTTGGTGTTTAAATTTATTCTATTCTTAATTAATTAAATTATTGAAAATTTGAAAATATTTAATCCTTGGATTGTAAAGTATAACTTCACATATGTCTACTAAATTTATCATCTATGATAAGAAGATAATTATACTCTTCTTAGTAAGTGTGGGCATTGGACATACCAAAATCATATGAGGAAAATCATTAAGTCTCTCCTCTCTTTACATGTATGCATCGTGTGGAAGTGTATTTTTCTTTCCTCCAAAACTTCATTTGGATTTTCTAAACATTTGGCTTCAATTGGTACTTGATTCTTGATGAGTTTTCTAATGTTTGAAAATGAGGCATAACTAAATTGTTAGTCTGAGAGTGTTAGAAATGCTTGCATCCAATATGCATTTAGATGAAATCTTGAGAGCTTTTAAGTTCTACACATCCATGTACTTGTGCTTCAAGATGAGAAATTTAATCATTCAAGATTTTCAACTTTGCAATTGATTAGTGGTGAGGTACCCCTACACTCAACCATACGAAATGAGCGTAGCACGCATGATCTGGTTAAACTCTGCAAACGAACTAGTTGTGGCACCTAGATAGTTATCCTTAGGCCACAGTTCGCTATCTTCCCACCTGGACTAGTATTATATTTGTCACGTATGGTTTAGTCCAGGATGAGGTGTATGATGTGTTCCTAATTCTAACGCTGCTCCTGAAGGTAATGGAAAAGAATATTAACTAAGCTAAGCTAGGAGGAAAAGGGTAAGAAAATCTAATCTAGCCTAAGTGCGATGAGCAACCGATTCATTGATCAACCGTACACATCTTGGACCTCGTGCACAACTACCACTGGGATTTACCAAGTGTAGATCCTAGGTACGCCACTGGGATTACCAAGCGTAGATCCCAAATACGCCACTAGGTTACCAAGCGTAGATTCTAGCTACATCACTGGGATACCAAGCAGTCACACTTAAATGCTCATAATCAAGTCGTACTCGTTCCACATTCTAGGAGTTTAAGGGTAAGAGAGAGAAAATAGTAAATAACATTAAATAAATAAACAGATAAATAAATAACAAAGTGAATGCTGCAATGATGAAGTAATCTCGATCTTTATTGCCGGTCATGTGCATGTCCAAGTACGAAACACTCGAATAAAGACACCGTACAATCACATTCACCACACTGCGGGCAGACACGGAAAAATAATCTAACTCTGGAGGGATCAAACTGCCAGAGCTTCGCTACAGAACTAAACTAGATGCCTAAAACTGGGAAAGCCGCCTCTTATTTATAGGAATTGAGGCAGGCCACAGTATCACGTATGTGATATCACATCGGCTGAGCGTACATGATATCACATACGCGATATCGCGTCGGCTAAGATATCACATACATGATATCATAGCAATAGCACACGACTCATCATACTCCCATGACTGAATGAAAAATCATCCTTGAGTTAAAGTGAGAACAAGTTCCATTGATTACACAGTGGATAGGTATGGGATTATTGACTGACTAGAATGGATTCATGCCACAGTGTGGAATTACAATAAAATTGAGACACAACACATAGAATATGCTATAAATACAAAAATTTGGAACTCATGTAGTTCCTGGTGGTGGTGGCTCCTCCATTGACGTTTTCCCTTTGTCTTGTGCTCTAGGCTTTGAGGCTTGATGGCGCTGAAGTATGGCCTGGAGTTTCTCCTTTTGTAAGGCCTTGAGTTCCTTGGCATGTGTGTAAGTTTGCACTTGAACCATAGAGGTAGCCTAGTTAGCCTTCTCTTTTTCTTTCACCACCCCTTTATTCTCTATCAACAGTTTATTAAGTTGCTCGATTCTAAAAGTGTCCAGCTGGTTCTGAGAAACCTTTGGCCCTGTGTTCGGAAGGTTTAATACTTCCAAAATGGCTTGAATAGAGAAATCAATAGTCACACCACAAATGTTAACCATGGTGCCTTCTGCTTTATTGTGCCAAAATTGGTACATTTCCCCTAAGTACCAGGCACTGCTTTCAGAGAGGGTATCTCCTACTTCTGCTTGCCCGGACCGTATGGTAGGAGGATCTTCTTGATGAACGCTGAATGATTGTTCCTCCTATTTTGCATGTTTTCTGGTAGGATCTTGTCTTCCACCTCTCTAAGATCGTTTGATCGCACCTTGAGCAGGACCTTCCTATTGTCCACATTTCGGGGCCATCTGCAATCACATGGGACCAATCATTAGTAAGGTTGTTACCAAAGTTAGGTTATACCTTACTGCTTGCCTTAATAGATTTACTTTATTTCCATGTGATGTTAATTATTGGAAGAACATGTCTCTGAAAGATTATAGTGTTGAGTCATCTTTGCTTAGGTGGTTTCCAAATTTAATTTTCTGGTATAGCTAAGGGGGTTAAATTATTTTTGACACATTCTATTCTTAATTTTAGAACTAATTACCCTTAAAGATGTCCTTTGGGTGATGAGGAATTTCAAAAAATTTATGCACTATTCAGCATGTGCCCCTCCCCCACGACTAAGCTGAACACTCCGGGGTCAAGTAGGTTCGAATGGAATGAAAATCGAAGTACCAGTGAGTGAGTTATGGAGATGAAAGCATAGGATGCGCAATCGCAAGTCATATAGAGGAAAAAAATTCGAAAAACGCCCCCGCGTGAATAGTGGAAAATGATTGTAAGTGTTGCAGGGAGGTCATGTATATATATTTTCATCAAATTTAGGGCACTTAGAGAATGTACTGAATTTTTAATATTTCTTTGAAATTAAATGATGTAAACTAAGGACATATGGACTAAAGGGTTCCAGGGTAATTCAACTAGTTCTGAAGGCACAAAAATTATGATGGTGTGTTTATCAATAAAGACCTCAGATGGGAGAAAAAAAAGGCTATGTGGTGGTAATAAGGAAAAGAAAATGATGAAAAATTAAGTTGAGGGTAAGAAATTGTGTGTTCTAGCTAGAGAATTAATGAAGATTACAACAAAATTACACAAGTGGATCCTCCCCAAGTAGGTTTCAACCTATTATGCCCTTGTGTAATCACACTTAAAGTGTCTGTGGGCAGTAGAAGGGTTAATTGTAATCTGCACTAACTCCACAAAACACACACATGTAAATATGATCGGAATGAGATGAAAATTTTATGTTACATGGGTCACGAGCTACAATTACACGAACAGTGAGATGAGACGAAGTATAGAAAAGGATCAGAGAGATTGGGACATGAGGTATATGACCCAGGGCACAATGAATCCTACGTGTAAAACATGATTAAGGTGTCATTAACCCATCGTTCCAAGATCAGGACCAAGTCCATCCATCTCAATAGTGACATCGCATTGTTTCATTCCATGATGAACAACTATGAGAGTACCATAACAACAAGGCATATGATCACTTGGCGTTTAGTACAAGGGAGGAGTGATTTTTTTTTTTGTTTCATGGCACTTTGTTTTTTTCTTTTTCTCTTTCTTCTTTTTTTTTTTCACTTTACTGAATTTAGAGAAATCGCCAACCTTTAGGCATGGGTGCATGTCTTTCCAGTGGGACCCCCTAGAATAGTGTTTTATTTTTGAGTGCCCTTTTGATTGCTCTTACTCCCATTTTTCATTAGATCTACAAGGATCTTAGTACAACCGCATTGCATGATAACTCCCATAGATGTCACCAAAGAGAATCCACAAGTCCCCTTGACATCACACCCTAATCATTCCCTCTTCGTCCATCCTTCTTCATTCTGGGTACAATGAACACAAAATTAATTTTAAGTTTAGAAATTTCAAGAATATCACTGTACCCATGAACAGACCCTCTTATTTATAGAGTGGATGAGTGGATGTAGTGGGCTCATTGTTTCAAATAATTGATCACTCATGAATTAATAACATAAAACTCACCTCAACCAACGATCCACATGAGTTTTTTATTCGTAGATGAGATTACTTACACAAACATGAAAATACAAACACACAAAAAGATAAAACAAAAAGTTTAAAAATTAAAGAAAATGAAAAATATTTATTAATCTTGCTTGTTATTGAAATGGGGGATATCCCCCATAACTAAATGGTTGAGTATGGCAAGGATTAATAAATGGGAAATAAGGATCCTTGCATATTGGAAATATTGAAATCGATCCATACTTATCCCCTTGGATTTCACACACTTCATAATAAGCATAGTGGGGCACTTCATATGATGTAGTTCCTGGATAATGAGTTGACCCACTATGATGTTGGTGATCGTTAGATGGTATGCAAGGATTAGGATGATGCCTCCCATGGTTGTGTTCATTGGGCCATATAGTTGTTGGAGTGTAAGTTGGTGGCCCTGATGAAGTTACATGAGGCACTGGGTTCGAAGGTAAGGGTGCACCACATTGTTGGACTTGTGCTGTGTTGGCCTCGGAATTGTGTTGTCCCTTCCTATGGCCGTGTTTAAAGAAAGGATGCTTTTGATGTTGAGGAAGCTTCTCACTGCTATTAGTAGCAGTAGCACAAGTGTTTTTCATGGGTTGCAGTAGTACAAACACCTTAGGAACAATTGGTGGCACTGTGGAAGGAGGAAAAGGATAAGAATGTTGAAAGTTAGGAGGAGTATAAGGTGCACAAGGTGGTGGTTGTGTTGGAGGTATGGGTTGATAGTATTGTGAAGAATGGTATTGTGGTGAGATAGAGTATGATGGTCCAAATGGAGAAACAGGATGTTGAACGTGATAAGCATTCAAGTTCGAAAAATGTGAAGGGTGCCTCCAGTCTAAGGGTGGTCTCCCCCACGACTGGGATTGTTGCCACTGTTGTCAAACACAGTATCTCTGTACGAACTTTGGATGTAATGTATTTCCCCAATGCTCCTATAGATGTAACAATATTGGGCATTGGCCCTTGGGGTGATCGTACAGGAATATGTTGCATTCATACGTATGATTGGAAGTTGAGCACTTATTCCCTTTATTCTTCTTTTCTGAATGTCTACTATTTTTTCCTGCTTCTTGGGTTATCAAAACTCTATCTCCAATGGTGTTGATATATTCTTCACACTTTTGATTCATCCATTCCAACATTTTATTGATCTTTGCCTCGGCTTCTTCTAATGATTGTTGTATTGGCAAAGATGATGTTTCCACCTTGAGATTTGTTGCTTTCTCCTTGTTATGATCGTGGACCTTTGTTGAGTTAAAATTTTGGTCCCTTTGATGTTTTTCAACAATCTCCCATCTAGCTAATTCTCCTTCTTCTTTTGCTACCCACTTAATAAGCTCTTGGATTTGATGGGTTCGTAGGTTGTATAGTTGACCTTGGGCATATACTCCAAAGGTCTCTCTTGTTTCATTACGTAGCCCATCAATAATATGATACATTAGCCTTTCCTTGGAAAACCCATGGCCTAGACAGTTGTTTAACAGTGCATAATACCTTTCTAAGGCCATG
>MNCI01021706.1:157910-170604 GCA_015680685.1 Gnetum montanum
AAGCGTAGATCCTAGCTACACCACTGGGATACCAAGAAGTCACACTTAAATGCTCGTAATCAAGTCGTACTCATTCCATGTTCTAGGAGTTTAAGGGTGAGAGAGAGAAAATAGTAAATAACATTAAATAAATAAACAGATAAATAAATAAACAGATAAATAAATAACAAAGTGAATGCTGCAATGATGAAGTAATCTCGATCTTTATTGCCAGTCATGTGCGTGTCCAGGTACGACACACTCGAATAAAGGCATTGTACAATCACATTCACCACACTGCGGGTAGACATGGAAAAATAATCTAACTTTGGAGGGATCAAACTGCCAGAGCTTCGCTACAAAACTAAACTAGATGCCTAAAACTGGGAAAGCCGCCTCTTATTTATAGGAATTGAGGCAGGCCGTGATATCACGTACGTGATATCGCGTCGGCTGAGATATCGCATACGTGATATCACGTACGCGATATCACGTTGGCTGAGATATCATGTACGTGATATCACAACCAATAGCACACGACTCATCAGCAATTATTAAATCATTGTTTCAAATTGCATAGAATTCATCATTGAAAGAAGCCAAGTTACCTTTACTAACATTTTTTCTAACTAATAATAATGAGTTTAAAAGGTAAGGCACATAGAAAACATCATTCACATTAATTTGAAGATCATTAAGAAATGGGAGTTGTACATTATCAATTCTTTAAATTTTTATACTTCAACTACATCCAATTTTTATTCTTTGAAGATTATTGATAGGTGTGAATGTGATGAATTTCTCTTTAACATAAGTTGTGATTTAAGTAACCACTATCTATGATCCATGTTTCAAGATTCACTTCTTTGATTTCACAAGATTCTTTTGCATTTGGATTATCAATGATTCTTGAGCTAATAGAATCTTAATTATAATAATTCTAGTAAGAACATCTTTTCTCCTATTTTATAAGAAGGCATTCATCTGTTCTCTATTAATGACATTAAGATTTAGAAATTTCTGGCATTCATCAATTTCAAATAAAATCTTCAAAAACTTGCATTAATGGGTAAAATTTTAAGCTTCATTAAAAATAATTGTGCTTCTAAGAATCTCTTTGTTTTCTTTTTCTTTTCAACCTTTTAACCTAAAGTAAATGAGATATGATGATTTGAGAATTTAAAAGAGTCTTAACAAGCCTTTTAACTATGATTTGAATCTTTATGAAAATATTTGAATTTTTAAGATCAATTATTCTTACAATGATTAGATTTGAGAATGAATACACCTACATAGCTTTGATACCATTATTAGAGTATGAGTGGAAGCTAGATTACATGGAGTTGTGATTGAAATCTTAATATCTAGCATTATGGCTAAAGATCACTTTTAGTGATATAGATCACTAAGGAAGTTGTAGCAATTCATTAAAGTGATAAGAGTAACAATAGTCTTTAGTTTTTCTTAGAGATAATATTACTTAATATTACAATAGTGATATAGATTAGTAATGTTTCCACATTATTACTACAAATTATTAAATTATTATATGTTAATAAAAATTCATGGACTTGAATTTGAATTATGTGGTCATTATATGTTTCACAAATTGATATAAATTAACAATGTTCTTTTTCTATCTTCTATTGTTATATGTTATTGTTGACCATTATGTGAATAATAAGGCATTATCCTTATTTGTGTAAGTTATCATAATTGACATCAATTGATAGCCAAGAAGTTTGATTGAATTCTCAATTACTTTTGATCCAATTTGGTATGGATCTAATGAAAATTTATAAATCAATAATATGTGAACTTGAATTTAATTAAAAATCATAAATTCTAAAATTGAAACTAAAATTTTTATTACCTTTGTGTATACCCAAAGAATCTTTCAAAAAAATGAACTTTTGTAAAATATATGAGTAGCACTAAATCCTAAGTACAATAGATGTATTCAATATTCATGTAACTAGAACACATCTTCTAGATAATTCTCTAGAACAAACACCAGTAGCTTGAATAACTCATACAAAGACTGACTAGAGATTTACCATTTTATTTTAAAGAATTCTATTATGTAACATTTTAATAATACATATTTCTCATCTTATACCACTTACACTAAACTTTAGTAAACATATTCTATCTTCATGTTACTCATTATTCCATCTTCTAATTTCAACTTAAAGATGATGTGATCTCGTTCTTACTATGCTAATTAGTATTGACATGGCTATTAGAATTGTTACATGTAGATACCCTACTTCATCATTTTTGTTACCTCTAATATTTTTCTAGGAAAATTAAATATTTTTTTGTTCTTGTACCTCATTTTTTCATCGGTTTGAAACTTTTTCTGTAATAAGTTTTCAAGCTTGTTCTAATTTATTATTTCACCAACATTATCAATACCTTATTTTTTGTAGCCATAATCATTTTTCATGAAACCATCATTATTGTTACGATTTTTGGACGATCTCTCCTAAGATGTTATTACATTTTTTTCTCAAGTAAAATGTCAAGAACTAATATATTTTTTTTAGCTTCTAATGAAAACAATTAGGGGGGTATGGAATCTCAAAAAATGAATAATAATTATATTTGAGAAATTCTAAGTATATTAGTTCAATGAAGAGAGAGTCTACAGAAAAAGCCCAATAGTTTTGGGAGTGTCTTTTTAGGTTTTCATCTTAATAGTAAATCCTAAAAGACCTCCACTATTGGGTAGGAAAATGATTAGGCCTTGCCCTTATTTAGAAGTTCTCTCCTATGTTTTCACCTTTTACTAAAGGGTTTCTTATAAGGAGAAGGAGAAAACTTTCTCAAAAGATTAAAAAAAAATACTTCAATTAGAAATAATAAATGAATGGAAATAGAAGTTGAATGCTAAACATTGTTGAGCCTTCAAAATAAAAAAAAATACTACATAAACTAAATACATTTGTTCAACTTTCCATTAGAACTTTTTTCCTTGAGACTATAGTTGAAAAGTGCCAAATTTGAAAATATGATATTTAGCTTTTAAAGAGATATTATAGTTATGGTCTTGTTGCTAGAAAATAACTATATTTTAAAGCTTCCAAATAGAGTAGAGAACAAGCAATCAAAGAAAAATGAGCTTCTAATATCAGTATTACATATGTGACTTAAGTTTCACCTTGAATTCATTTAACAAGAATTGTTTTTGATGTTTTTCAATTTTGTCCATGATTCTTGATCAAGACCTAGGTCCCACATCACACATTTGTAAAGTACTATAGTTTTGATAACTATTTGAAATAGATATTTTCAAATTGTCCAAGTCTAAATATTGTGATTACTATATTTGTTCTTCATTGTAAAGAAGGTATTCCATCCATTTGCAATTCATTATTTTTTTTTTTAGGGAAAGTCAAGTCATTTATATAGTGAGAGGAGTGAACTTCAAATTAGCAATTACAATAGCAGTATCATCATACCATTAGAAGGATCATGCACTAGCTTTGGGGGAAAGACTTCCAACCTCATTTCTAACCAATCAAAAAGCCCTAGGTATTCCTATAATGCATCAAAATCAAAAACCAAAAAATAGTCATGCATAATATCATAAAGTTCATTTAAAATTAAGGGTATACAAATTTGAAAAAGTAGAAGAACACATAGAGTGCCATGTTAGTTCATCTCCTAATGAGTCACAACTATTAAATATTGAGATAGTGCATTCATGGATATTTTCCTACAAGAAAAAGTTGGCAAATTCTTTCAAGATGCATTTATAGGGAGACTTTAGCTACTTTGTATGAAAAGTGCAAGCATTTTTCTCAAGCCAAATCTTCTAGGTAACGATCGCTCATGATGAAATCTCAAGCAAGTTTCTTTGAATGGTGTGTCTTTTTATAACCATTGCCCAACACTAATCCCACAGGATTCTAGTCCACATGTGCAACTCATTGTAATACAGTTCTTCCACTTATAATTTTGAGAGAATTCTACTCCTAAATATTTTTAAGTATTGACAATCTCAACTCTTTTATTATTTAGCTAAAAAGTCCAATCTCTATTATTAATTTTACAAATTACCACTTTTTTTCAACATTTACATTCATTTTTGTACATTCATAAACTTTTTATAGTTGATACAAAATTACTTTTAACACTGTTTATAAACTTGCTATTAGTTCTACATCATCTAGAAAGAGTAAAACTTATACCCATGATTGATCAATAACATGATTTGTATATACCTCTTTAATGCACTCATCTAGGTCATTCATAAAAATATCAAATAAAGTTAGTAAAATAGGACTACTTTTCTTTACTCCTATATTACTGTAAAATTGACAAGATTGCATAGTTTTTCCATTTTTTCAATTCAAAAATTATTTCTCTATATAAGTGTTGGATGGTATTAAGTAAGCTAGAATTAACTTTAAGTTTGATAAGTCTACTACAAAATTATTTTCTTGTAATAGAGTCAAAAGATTTAGGAAAATTTATAAAGAAAATAAATGTTTTACCTTATTTACCCTCTTCCTATTCAATACAATATCTAAGAGTAATTAAATAATCTAGTGTAGCATGTTTTTTTTTTAAAAAAAATTGGAATACTTTTTATGAAATAACATGTAAATTATTTCCTTCTTCCTAAGATCCCATTTTTTCTTCAAAATGGTACCTAACAATTTTGTAAATAAGTTATTGATCATAGTCAATTTATAATTATTTAAATTTGATTTTTCTTCATTTTCAAAAAGTATATTAAATCTACTAGTCATCCACTATCTCTTTAAACCATTTTGAAGTCCTTTATTAAGCATTTGCAAAGTGTATTTCTAGGCTAGCTTTCCACCACATTTTAATAATTTAACATATAATTCTTCTATATCTACAACGTTTTTAGAAGCTAATTTCTCAATTCCTTACCTATAAACTTCTATTGTATAGTAATATATTTTTTAGTTTCTAGTAATATTTCTTCTAAGTAATCTTCCAAATTTTTTATTTTCAACAAATTTTTCATCCCTTTCTTAAAAGATTCTTTATCTATAGTTGTAATATATCTACTTATTTTCTAGTATTGCTTATAATTAGAATGCATTCTTTTAATGGGAAACTATAAAAAATGATGTAGAGATTGTACTAATTTACCACCAAATTGAAAGTTAATTACTTCTAGTACATTTTGAGGGATGGTTAGCAATAAATCAATAGATGAACATCTTCCTTTTTTTTTTTCAAAAGTAAATCTTGAGCTTGATGGAAATTTTTTAATCTTATTTAAAATGATAAGATTAAGCCCTTATCCATATTCTAACATGTACTTTCTGATTTGATTTATTTCAGTATCCTCTCATATTCTTTTCCATCGAATTCTAATTTGACTATAATATTGCATATCTACCCATCCTTAATCATTCTACCACTTTAGAATATTAATATGCTTAGAACTAATCCTTATGATAAAGTTGTCATACACATATAAACTTTACCTTCTAATTCAAATTCTACTATATCTTGTCCTAAACATTGAAAAGGGTATTTTCTTGATAAAGCTAGCTTTGCATAATATGTTGCATCCTGTGGGTGAAAGGAACAAAAAGAAGAAATACAAGATATTTTCTTGAAATAATCTTCAACCAAATATATTTTTTATACTCACCAATTTGGATTTATAATAAGGAGATCTACTATAAAGGCTATTTTCTTGATACGATAATTAATGGAGAAATTCAAAAAACATAGAAAAATTCTATAGATGATCTCCATTGACTTGGAAAAAGCATATGATAGAGTACTTAGAGATATTATTTGGTGGATCTTATGGAGGAAAAACATCCATGATAAATATATTAAAGTGATTCAAGACATGAATAAAGAAGTTACAACTAAAATTAGAATAACTTATGGACCAATATTTGATTTGCTAGTCATAGTCAGTTTACATCAAGGGTTTGAACTTAGCCCGTACTTAATTGTCATTATTATGAATGAATTAACAAAGGAAATATAAGATTAAATACCTTTGTATATGCTTTTTGTAGATGATATGGTTTTGGTGGATACATTTAGAGAAAAATTGCTTCTAAAATGAAAAAGTGAAGACATGCCCTAGAATCAAAAGAATTAAAAATTCATAGAAGTAAGATAAAATGTATGAAATAAAATTTTATGAGTAGCATATATAGTAATGAAATAGAAGTGACAATTTAAAGCAAAAAAGTCACTCACTACAAATAGTTTCTTTAGCTAGGAACAATCCTTCAATTAGATGGTAAAATTAATAAAGATATAAGAATTTAAATTAAGACAAGATGATCAAAATGAAGACAATCTAGTGGTGTTCTATGTCATAAAAGAATACCAATAAAATTGAAGAGAAATTTTACAAGATAGCAATCAAGCCTACTATCTTATATGATGGTAAATGTTGGCTAATACAAACGAGGCATGAATACCAAATTAGTGTGGTAGAAATGTGACCATTTTGATAGATGTTAAATGTTACTAGAAGAGATAAACTACATAATACAAACATCAAATAAAGGCTAAGAATAGCATCTATTTTAAATAGGCTACAAGAATGGTAGCTTAGATGGTTTGGACATGTGTAAAGATTAGAAAATGAGCCTATAAAAAAAGATGTTCACATCATTGTTTTAGGAAATCCACCTAAGGAAAGACTAAAGAAGACATGATAAAAAATAATGGAAGATTAGTTGAAGAAATTACAAATAAAAAACTATATAACTTTTCATAGAGATGAATGACAAAAAAGAACTCATGTAGCTAACCCCATTTCATTAGGACAAGGCTAGGATGATGATGACTCATTAATTTTTTCCACCTTAATTAATTTTTGAAGCATTTTTCTAAAAAAATATAAGATAATCCTCTTGATGATTGATGAGTGGAGAGGTAACCCTACACTCAACCATACGAATATGAGCATGTACATGCGATTCGGTTGAACTTTGTAAATAGACTAGTTGTGGCACCTAGATAGTTACACGTTGATCGTAGTTCACTGTCTTTTTACCTAGACTAGTATTTGCTTTGTCACGTATGGTTTAGTCTAGAGTGAGGTGTATGATGTGATTTCAAACACTATGCTACTCTTAGAGACAATGAGAAATAATCTCAATTAAGCTAATAAGTAATATGAAGTAAAATCTAAGATAGCCTAAGTGTGATGAGCATCTATCCTTAATCATCCATATGCATCTTGGACCTTGTGTACTACCTCTGGGATTACCAAGTGCACATTGCTTGAGCACTACTAGACATGCTATTGGGTTACCAAGTAGTTACACTTAAATTTTCGTGATTAAGATGTACTCATTCTACATTAACAACAAGAATAGTAAATAACGATAAATAAATATTAATTAAGAAAATAATAAATAATAATTAACAATTAAACAATTAAAAACTAAGTGAATGCTACAATGATGAAGTGATCTCGATCTTTATTGCTGACTTTGTGT
The DNA here is from genome assembly GCA_015680685.1 of Gnetum montanum. NCBI lineage: Eukaryota > Viridiplantae > Streptophyta > Gnetopsida > Gnetales > Gnetaceae > Gnetum > Gnetum montanum. Next base: position 165,359 of record MNCI01021706.1, read on the forward strand.
GTGTCCAAGTACGTCACACTTGAACAACAGTTCTATATAATTACAATCATCACACTGTGGGCATGCACTTGGGAATGAACTGAAAACTAACTAAAAGCTAATAAAAAGGACTCGATCCTAAAGACTTACCAACTTACTCTCTTCCTGTGCACTTGAGTGCTATATTTATAGGCCAACACAGCAATCATGATATTGTGTATTTGATATCATTATCTAGGCTATGATATGGCATACCCAATATTGAGTATCGGATATCAGGGCCTATCAAACTATTATTCATCATACCCCCATGACTAAATAACAACTCATCCTTGAGTCAAATAGTCAAAATGAGAACGAGTTCATTTGATTACACAATGGATATGTATGGGATTATTGATTAACTATGAATTACTTCATGCCATAGTGTGGAACTAAACAAAATAAAATTAGGATACCAACAAAGAATACAAAAGATAAAATTGTTGGAACTCATGTGGTTCCTGGTGGTGGTGGCTCCTCCATGGGCCTCTTCCCCTTATCTTGTGCTCTAGGCCTTGGAAATGGATATCTCTTAAGGAGTGCATGAAGCTTCTCTTCTTTGATTCAAGGATCGTATGCCATCCATGTTGATGTTCCAATATTGATGGAGATAACACCTCCTATGGACATGGTAGTTGTGGAAACATCTAATTGGCTTTGACGTACCAAGCCACAAAAAACCTTCGTTCCTCCTCATAGGCTCTAGCTTTGTCTCTACATTCTTGGTAATCCATGAGCCATCGAGCTAAATCTACCATGACATCTTTTACCCTTGGTAGCTGGCTTCAACCACCTTTAACTTAGAATTTACTACCTCTAATTTCTCAATGTCTTCTTGTGTTTAGTAAATTCTGCTTCATACTTGGTGTAGGTGGCTACTACCTACTTCTCTAACTCTATCCTTAGGCATCCTACTATCAACATCGCTAAGTTGGCATACTGCAAGTTTGCCAACTACATGTACTCAGTGAGATCTTGGATCTACAGGTCCCAACTTTTTAGTTCTACTTGGTGGACGAAGGTGTAAGTATTCAGTATGGCCCACTAGTTAGCGTTCTAAGCATTGAGAGTGTTGATATGGGATTTGGCCATATGGATTTCTTTTTTAATGATCTACTTGTACATCCCCACTTGATCTCAGAAATGTTCCTTCAGTTTCTCATGTTGCTTAGCCACATTCTACCACCCGCTTATTTCAATAGCCATCTTCTGACGGATCATGCGTACCTCCTCCATTGAGAGGGTTTTGTTTTCTCTACCTAAGAGATTCATGTCTTGGTTGATCCTTATTAATTATTCTCGCATTTTTTGAAAATTCTCCTCAAAAACATTCTTCTATTTTTTGATTGTGGTCAACTAGAGATTTTCAATGGCAAGGTGTTTATTTTATTCTTGTAAGGCCTTAAGTGCTTTGGCATGTACATACATTTGAGATTGTGCCTTTGAAGCATCCCAGTCAGCCTTCTCCTTTTCCCTTGCCACCCTTTTATTCTCTTCTAATAGTTTATTCAGCTACTTTATCTGAAATGACTTTAGTTGGTCAATTGGGATAGATCCTGCTGTGCAGCTTGGAAGTCGACGAACTTCTCTTGGAGTCTTTTCAACTCATCCTTTGCATGTTTGACCCTAACCTCCACCATGAACAGCTTTCCTTTTATGAAGATGAGGTCTAATTGTGATGCTGTGACATCTTGAGGGATGTCAAACAAGGACATCATCACTTGTCCTATTTGTAGCAACTGATCCAAAACATCCTCATGATCTACAGGAGTCATCAAGGGACCAACTAAGGTTTAAGCATTGTGTGCTCCTATGAAATCTACTAGTGGCACAATAGGGACATTGAATGATTCTTTGATATGGTCTACGACCACTTCTGCTACTCCTGCTACATCTTGGTGTTGCATAACCACTACGGTGGCATCTTCTCCAGTTTCTAATTACACTTGAAAAGATGTAGCATTTCCAGAGATCTATTGTGACCAATGTGATTCTCCTCCTTCTGTATGTATAGAAACCTCACCCCGTGCGTGATCAATTAAGACCGTGGGCTATACGACATTGTCAATGACCTTGAAGAGGTTAGCCTCATCACGACTTCCCCAACTGACCAGTTCTGCAATGGCCTTAAGATGGCTCATCAATGGTCGATAATCTTATGGCGATGATGGTAGTTGATCTTGCTAGCCTGTGGGTTGTGTGTTGGGCCCTACTTCCTATTGTTGACTGGGCCTTATGTCTAGAAGTTGACTAGGCCCAGTTTTTTGAGGTGCAGTGGGCCCAACCATCTACTCTTGTTTAGGCTCCAGTGTCTCACCAGCATCTTTCCTTGGTGCTGGTGGCTTTAGTAATTTAGCATATGAGGCATTACCTTTTTGGGGACATCATTATTGTACCCTAAAATTTTAGCACACCGGTATAGCTTCCTAATGAGACAAGGGAAAGGCAATGCAAACTTCCTCGTCTTATGTTCTTCAAACCACCTCAATATTTCTATGAGATATAGATGGGGTAGGTTGACATCAACCTTGCCCATTAGGATTGCACTTCCTTTGGCCACATAGGTGGAAATTATGTTTAATCCCTTTTTTGGGAAGAGGTGATAGGTGCCAATTTTGAAATAAATTATCTCTTCAAGTGTGAGCTTCCCATATGTTTTACCCTTCTTGTCATACATCCTTTTTAACCATATTTTTTGTGCATTAGCATCAGAGTGAGTGGACGAGTGAGCAACCTTGGGCCCTATATTCAAAGGTTCAGAACTTCCAAAATGGCTTTAGCAGAGAAATTGATTGAAATCCCACCAATATCAGTAGTGGTGCCTTCTTTCTTATTATGCCAAAATTAGTATGTCTCCCCCAAATACCATTCACCACTCTTTGAGAGAATAGGAAAGAGTGGAGATCCTTTGAGTTGATCTCTAACTGACTTAGGGGAAAATTTGGTAAAGGATCCAAAATTGAGTTCCACAATCACTATAACTGATGTGGACCTTTCTCGAATCACCTGAACGCATTTTGGAGACAATGTGAGATGTTGTCCCTGTTCAGGTACCCTACCTTCTCCACCTTCTACATGCCCAAATTGTGTAGTAATAGGGGGTTCTTGATGGATGTTGAACAATTGTGCCTCTTTCTTTGCATGTTCTATTGGAGGCGCTTGGCCTCTGCCTCTCCTTGGTTGTTTGGATGTACCCTGAGAGGGTCCTCTTTGTTATCCTCATTTAGGGGCCATCTGTAATCACATAGGATCAATTGTTAGTAAGGTTGTTTAGTAGAACTTAATTATCTTATACCTTACTCATTGTCTTTAATGAATTCAATTCTTTCTAAGTGTGATTCGGAGTTAGAAAGTTTCAAGAAAATCTTCCTAAAAGTTTTAATGTTGGATCCAATTTGATCAGGTAACTCCAAAAATAATTTCCATGGTTTGGGTAAAGGAATAAAATTGGTTTGGCATAAGTTCTTATTATTTTTTAAGATCACTTACCCTTATGATTTCCTTTGGATGACACTAAATTTTGAAAAAACTATGTACAACTTGGAGCATACCCTTCCCCCACGACTAAGTTAAACACTCCAAGTTTAAGCAGGTTTGATTAGAAGAAAAATCGGAGTGTTAATGAACGAGATATTGATGTTTAAGTAATAGGTGTGAAAACTTAAAAATTCATGGAAGAAAATTGCAACTCCCCTCACGTTAATAGTGGAAAATGACATTGACACACATGGGGGGTGGGGGGGTTGGTTTTCATCCATATATATAGGTTTTATGGACGCGATATTGTGTACGTGCTAGCGTGGACCTGATATCGGGTACTTGATATTGCATCCCTTCCAAAATAGGGTACTTGGTAAAATTGATAAATTTTCAAACTTCCATGGCCAAAAAGGAAGGATTTAAGGTAGATTTGGAAGGTTTGGGGTAATGTTAAATAGACATTAAGGCACAAAAAGTGTAATGAAGTGGAATTATATAATGAAGTTCTTGAAATGGGTGTGGAAAAAGGACATGTAGTGGTGCACAAGAACTTCTAAGTTGAAATGATGATAAAGGGAAGAATGAATTTAGCAATGCAGTACTTGAAAGGTATAAGATGATGTGGTGACATGTAATGAGTGCAAATTACAAAAGTTACACAAGTGAGTCCTCCCCAAAGTAGGTTCCTACCTATCATGCCCTTGCGTAACCACACCTTAAAACGTTCGTAGGCACTAGAAGGGTTAAATGCAATCTGCACCAGTGCAACAAAACACACACATGTTAAATACCACCATGATGAGGTATGAATTCTATGCCACACAAGACACGAGTTAGAAAATACCTAGACAGTGGGGTGAAACGAATCGTAGAAGGGATTGCCGAAATTGGGACATTAGGTAACTTACCCTGGGCACAATGAATCCTGATTGTGGGGCATGATTAATGTATCATTAGCCTTTCACTCCAAAATCAAGACCAAATCCATGCCTTTGATCAGTGACATTGCATTGTTTCATCCAATGACGGACAATCATAAGAGCATCATGATAGTATGGTGTACAATCATTTGACATTTTATCCAAGGGAGGAGTGATTTGGAATTCCTCTGCAGCACATTCTTCTTTATCTTTTCTTTGTTGTTTTTCTTCTTTCTTTTCTTTTGCTTCACCCAGCCACTTTGGCACTTTGTCATTTCCAATGGTGATCTGGAGAAGCCACCAACCTTCAGGCATGGATACATGTCTTTCCAGTGGGACCCTCTAGAATAGCATTGAGTTTCTTTATTAAGTTCCTTTATTACTCTTACTCCCATTTTTTGTTAGATCTACAAGGACCTTAGTACAACTAAGCTACATGATAGCACATACAGATGTCGCCAAAGAGAATCCACAAGTCCCCTTGATGTCACACCCTGGCCATTCCCTCTTAGTCCATCATTTTTCGCTCTGGGCATAATAAGTACAAAGTTACTGTAAGTCTTAATGATGACAAGAATATCATCGTACCCAGAGTAGAACCCCTTATTAATAGAATGGGTGGGTAGATGTTGTGGGCTCATTGTCCAAATAATTAGTCACCTATGACTTAATAGCATAGAACAAACCTCAACCAATGAGTCACATGAGTATTTTATTCATTGATGAGATTACCCTCAAAAAGATAAAATAAAAAATAAAAAATTAAAAAACTAGAAAACAAAAAATTGTAAAAATGAAAGAAAAGAAAAAACATTTACTAATTCT
>MNCI01021706.1:170654-224102 GCA_015680685.1 Gnetum montanum
CCTTTGAGTGTGGCTAGAATTAATAAATGGAAGATTGAGATCCATGCATGTTGGAAACATTGGGGTCCAGTCATATCCAAACCACTGGGTGTCTTTTGATGTGGTGGTAGGACTGTACCCAAATTGGGGTTCACACACTTAATTAAAGTAGGCATAGTGGGGCAAATTAGAAGATGTGGTCATGAGATAAAGAGCTAACCCACTATGGCACCTGTGATCATAAGATGATATTCAAGGATCGATATGTCTCCCTACATGGTTGTATCCATTGGGTCGCATGGTTGTTGGAGCATTAATTGATGGCCTGGATGAGGTAACATGAGGTGTTGAGTTTGAGGAGGAAGATGCATCACAGCACTGGGCTTGTGCTAAGTTAGGAGATGCAATGGTTTCAGAACCGTGTTGTCTCTTTCTATGGTCATGTCTAAAGAAAAGATACTTTCAACATTGTGGAGGACTTCCATTACTATTGATAGTAGCGACACAAGTAATGTTTGTGGGTTGGTGTTGTGGTGCAAAACTTTCTAGTACCATTGGTGGTGATATAGAAGGAAGTGAAGGATGAGAATATTAAGGACAAGGAGAAGTGTAAGAAACATGAGGTGGTGATCTTGTGGGAGAGTACATGGGTTGATAGTACTTAGGAGAATGATAATGATGAGGTGAAGTAGAGGATGTTGATCTAGTTGGGAAAATAGGTTGTTGAACATAATAAGAATTTAGTGTCGGGGTATACGAAGGGTGTGGTTTATTTAGTGGTGGCCTCACCCACAATTGGGGGTTTCGCCACTACAGTTGAACATAATACTTCTATATGAAATCTAGATGTAACATTCTTGCCCAATGCTCATGTAAATGTGACAATACTAGGCATTAACTTTCAGGGTGATTGTACAGACACACATCACATTGATACTTATGATTTGCAATTGATATTCTATCCTTATTTTCTTCAACCCTTCTTCCTGGTTGACAAATGGTGTTCTATACTATTTCTAAGTTTGGCATCCTCTATTTGTTCTGGTTGTCAGAGTGATCTTACATGGTTCTACCTCTGATAATGTTTACATATTCCCTACATTTTTCATGTACCCATTCTGTCATTTTACTGATCTTTGCCTCAATCTCATCTAGTGATTTTAATATTGGCAAAGATGCAGATGATTCCACCTCCTTGAGGTGAGTTGATTTCTCCTCTTCATGGACCTTTATTATTTTAAGATTTTGGTCTTGTTGAGATCTTTCAACATTCTCCCATTTGGCTATTTCTCATTCTTCTTTTGCTACCCACTTAAAAAGCTCTTGGAATTGGTGGGTTCGTAGTTCATATAGTTGACTTAGGGCATACATCCCTAGGGTCTTCCTTGTTTCATTACGAAGTCCATCCATGATGTGATACATTAGCCTTTCCTCAGAGAACCCATGGCTTGTGCAGTTGTTTAATAGTGAGTAATATCTTTCTAAGGCCATGTACAAGGGTTCATGCTACCCTTGTTTCCACTCTTGGATTTGTCTCCTCAAGGCTGACACTCTTGCACAGGTTTGATATCTTTAGTTGAAGAGTTCTACCATTGTCGGCCAACAATGAATTGATTATGGTTTTAAAGACCTATACCATAATTTTTCTTGGCCAATGAATGTCATAGGAAAGAGCTTAAGCCTTTGCCACCCATTATCAATGTTGTTCCATGCACAAGAATCATAGAAGGCTTGTAAATGATGTTGCAGATCCAAACTGTAGCCCCCTAAAAACTTGGAAAAATTATTTAAATCAAGCCTAGGTAGACAACTTTCCTTATGATGCCTGTGGAATATTCGAATAGCCTCTTGTATATGCATTAGGCTCTTAGTGACCAGAAGGGGTTCATTATCACTAAGTAGGTTATGAGTTTGTGAGTTGGGACGATGTTGTCTTTATTCATGTTGGCATTCCTGACTTTGCCCATGGGTTCGAATTTGGTTTCTATGCTAACCCCTTGAGGAATAGTCATCCATGTTATGCCCTGATGTTGAAGGAGTAGAGGAAGAGAAAGAACTAGAAGACTCATCATGACTTTCATAAGTCTTCCAATCATCCCCTGATATACTCTTGCTAATCATTGAGAAGGTCCTAGGCCTTATGGGCCTCCTCATTCTATGGAATGTCCCATCCTCACTAAAGGTTTCTGAGTTGGATGACAAGAGTCCTTGAATATCATTGTGGTGTCCATGAACATATGAAACTCCTACATAAGATTGAGTACTCCATACTTCTTTGTTGTCATATGTTTCATTGGCTCTCCAATTAATTGCCTCGCTAGTTGTTGCGTTAACATTGTCTTGTGAGAGAGACATTGTTGTGAATTGTGTGTGAATTATTTGCAATTAATTTATTTCTAAAAGATTTATCATTAATACTTCATTATAGCAACTCGTATGATATAACTAATCTAGATAACTAGCACCATCCTCGGCAACAACGTCAATGATGAGCAGCAAGGTATCCCTATGCTCAACCATACAAATACGAGTGTGTGCACATGATCCGGTCGAACTTCACAAACAGACTAGTTGTGGCANTGTGTGCACATGATCCGGTCGAACTTCACAAACAGACTAGTTGTGGCACCTAGATAGTTACACATTGATTTCAGTTCGTTGTCTTCCCACCTAGACTAGTATTTTCTTTGTCACGTATGGTTTAGTCCAAAGTGAGGTGTTTGATGTGATTTCTAACACTAAGCTACTCCTAGAGATAATGAGAAATAATCTTGATTAAGCTAATAAGAAATATGAAGTAAAATCTAAGCTAGCCTAAGTGCGATAAGCATCCATCCTTAATCATCCGTACACATCTTGGACCTCGTGTACTACCTCTGGGATTACCAAGCACACATTACTTGAGCACTACTATATACGCTACTGGGTTACCAAGTAGTTACACTTAAATGTTCATGATTAAGATGTACTCATTTCGCATTAAATATAGGAATAGTAAATAAAAATAAAGAAATATTAATAAGAAAATAATAAATAATAATTAAAAATTAAATAATTAAAAACTAAGTGAATTCTGTAATGATGAAGTAATCCTAATCTTTATTGTTGACTGTGTGTGTGTCCAAGTACCTCACAACTCGAACAAAGGTTTTGTACAATTACAATCATCACACTGTGGGCATGCACTTGGGAAGGAATTGAAAACTAACTAAAAACTGATAAAAAAGACTCGATCCTAAAGACTTACCAATTGACTCTCTTTCTGTGTGCCTGAGTGCTATATTTATAGGCCAACATAGAAATCACGATATCGTGTATTCGATATTGTTATCTAGGCTGTGATATCGCATACATGATATTGAGTATTTGATATCGAGGCCTGGAAAACCATGATTCATTAATGAACTTCCCTATTAATGATATTTGACACTTACTACCTTTATCCTACTAAAACTAGGCAAATCAAAATTTTTAAAATCTTCTTCTTTCCAAGTTTCACGTCCTTCTAAGATATCAAATGTCTTTCAAAACATATTATTATATAGTATAATCATTTTAGTAGCAATGCATACATCTATATTTAGGAATCCACAATGAAGTGTTAGCCTAGTAGTAAGGATCTTAACCTGGTAACCCTAGGTCACAAATTTGATTTTACTAGGTTAAACTAAGTTATAAATTTTATAAAAGCATCATAAAAAATGAATTCTAAAACTAGTCTAATAGGTCCAAGGGATCTCAATGGATGTAAGCAAATATTTTAGTTTTAGTTAAAAATGTTCTATATGTAATTACTATAATATAATTTACATTTAGAAAAGCTACCATATCCTATGCTCATGCTAATTTTCTTGAGTAGTTGAATCACTAAATTTCATAATAATATGATGTGTTTTATGACCTTTAAATCCTATGTGATAAGCATCCAATATTGTATCAACCAAGATGTCAAGGTGCATTGATTTTTTTTATAATATTATGAATAAAATTTTGAAAATTATCTTTTCATTGAAATTTATGGAAATTTAGCAAATTCAATATTTGTAGATCTTTTTCTTCTTTTTTTCTTATTCCTTCACTAAATTACACAAAGCTTTAACATGTTGAGAAATTTCTTGAACAACTATTTTCTACTTTGCAATTGTATCACACATAGTTTCTTAATTTGATTCAGAGTTACAAGTTTTATTCATTGTTTTTTTCCTCTATAATTCATTCTATTATCATGTGTTGTTGTGTTGTCATATCTTCTTATCAATTAGCCATTGTCTGTTACTTTGTAACTATAATGTTCATGGTACTAATGAGATTTTCAAAGTTACTATTATGCTGATCCATCACTATCATGTGTTCTTTTATTAGCATATTTAGAGATCATTTTCTAATTCTGGATAAATGTTTCTTGTCTATCTTCAAAAGCTTTTTATCTTTTAAGTAAGGCTTTTAGTTGAGTGGAAATCTCCTATAGTTTGAACTCAATAATTAGTGTCATATTTAATACTTTTCACAACCTTTAAAAACCATTTGCATAGCCTCAAAAAATCATCTAGATAGCCTTAGATTTCCATCCTTTATACAACCTTGAAAAATAGCCTTAAATCCTCTCCACAGGCTCAAAAAACCTTTTTGTAAAGCCTTGGAAAACCCTATGTAAAACCTTAGATCCCCTAAATAATGTTAAAAAACCCTTGGTGCAACTTCAGAAAATTCTCTACAAAACCTCAAATTTTAAAAGAATTGATATCTTATTAAAACTTAAACTTAGAACATGAAGTAAATTGTTCTTGTAGATCTAATCATATAATGGCCTAAAATTGGTAAATATCTTAGATTTAATATAGTAGGCAAGAAGAGGTAGAGTAATAATAGATAGGGTAGGATAGAGTAGCAGAAGTAGTGTGTAGACAAAGTAAGATTCAAAGTAGTGAAAGTAGTAAGATCCTAGAAGCAATGCACAACAATTAGATCTATATTTTAAAAGATGACTTCTATTAATCAAAAGTATGTGAGAATATAAATAACCAATTTAATTTAAATATTTTGGTTTGAAATATGGGTGATAAAATCTTAAAATTACTCAAGTTTTGAAAGTTGTATATGAGAGAAAAGTAATGAAGATTATAATGTATGAGGAAATGATGGAAAAAATTAAAGACTTATCACTATGTGTTAGAAGATCATTGCATTGAAAGATAAGTTTAATACTTGATAAGATAGAACTAAAGAAAACCAAAAGGATCATCAACTAAAAGAAATTATTAAAAAATTTGTATAAAAGATAAAATTATTGCATTGAAAGCTATTATTGAAGCAAATTCAACAAAGAAGAAACTTGAGATTTCAGTGAAGAATCTCACATAGATTTAGTAATATGAAAAATTCATAATAGTCTTTATCATCTATTTTGTTGGAATAGAAGAAAGAAAATGAAAACCTAGTTCATAAATAGACAGTAGTGATAAAAAAACACAATGCATATTCAACTAGTTAAAATAAAGGATGCAATTCATTTTAGATCTTAAAATGGGAAATCTAGGCATATTGTTGTAAAATTATACCATAGATAATAGATCCAAAGTCTAGAAACATTTCAATCACTTAAAAGGTTATAAATTTTGGATCAATAAAGATCTCATTAAAAGAAAAATTTCAAAATGATTAGTAAAATGGAGGAAAGTGATATAATTGATAGCAACAAATATTGTAGCATTTTTTAATGCAAAATGTAATGCAGTAATTAACAAAATTGAATATGTAAAAAACTTATAAAGAATATATAAAATATCTTGGTTCTGAAATTTTAACCATTGATGAATTAATAATAGATAAAGTGAAGTTGTTATATAATATATCTTTTGTTCATAAATTTAACATTTTTAGTATTGCTAAGACATGGGAAACTAAAAATGCTTCAAAAACTTTAGTTCTTGATTTTTCTATTTTACCTTTTCCTTACAAAAGAAATGTAGACCATGAAAGACCTTTTAGAGGCTTTTCTATTTTGATTTGAAATTCTCTCCATAAGAAAGTTTAAATAGAAAATATAAATGAATATAGTCAATATGTTTGACTAAAAATAGGATTACAAAATATTTTTTATTCTTAGCTTTCTACTACTTTGCACCTAGAAAAGCTACTCTCTATGAATGAGAAGATTTATCATGAGATTTTTCCTTTCAATCGCTCAGCATTGTTATTATTAGTTTTACTTAGATAGAAAAATTTTATATGTGATGAATTTAATGCTAGACTTAGTTTTAATTAAATATCTATTAGTCATTAGAATCCTTGATGCTTCTTAGAATATGAGAAAATTTTAAAATGGAATTCATTCTCTAAAGATAAATAATTTACTTATTAGAAAAAAAATTTCTTAGATTGGGCAAGGACTGATCTATTAATTCTAAATGGTATCTATAAATATCAAAAATTAGATGGCTTCACTTTTTTAGAAGCATAAGATAGCTCTAATATTAATTTTCTTCTTTCTAGCAAATAGAATGTTAGCAACATGAAGTTTTTTGAAGTAGGTAAGCAAATAAGTGAATCTTGTCATTGCTCTTTATACTTCATGTTATTAATAGATATACCAAATATTAGATATTTTAGGAGGAAAAACCACTTCAAAATAACTACAAAAATTAAAGAGGGTTTTCAAAATGAAATTCAGAAGATTTGGAATCTAAGTCGAAGACTTATAAATGCTCTAATTACAATTACCATTAGTATTTCTAAAGCCTAAAATACAAATAATCAATAATGGTTTGATGAAGAGTATAAGATAGCTATAATTTTATCGAAGACTCAAAAGTTACCAAATACTATCAAGTCATATAAAATATAAATCAAACTAAGAAGAGAGAATTTCTTAAGCAAAGCTAAACTAGTTTATTAGAAAGAAAGATTCCAAATGTTTTTGACATTTATTTCAAATCAAAAGAAGAACAGACTAGGCTTTCTCTCTTAAAGATATTGTAAATATTTATCAAGATTTTTTTCATAACAATGACAAAATAGTGAATTATCATTATAATAATAATACATTATTCATTTCTTTTGATGACATAATTGAGGGAAAAAAACTAGCATTAGGAAAATTTGTTGATGTAAATAACCTATATATAAAAATTCTTAAATATGGAGGATTATTAGTATGAAATGCTATCTCGTAGAAGTTAAATTTGGCTATGAAAGCAAAGGACATCAAATAGAAGGGCCCAACATTGCTTTACAGAATACACTGGCTTTGATCCCATATTATACACCACATTAGATCTAATAAACTAGATGTAGAAGCTCACAATCTCTTAGCTCCTATTCTAATCAAGTATTAGAACACTATTAGAAAGGTTCACTTAAGTTCTTAACATCTTAGACTTGAAAGTAAAAGATGGATGTAACTCCCCTCAGAAAGGGCGCATTTGTAGGTTGTGCACATCAAGAGGCCTTAAAGATGAGTTACATGTGTTTCTTTCTTGTGCTATGAATATGCATTTAAGACAATGTTATGATGTTACAATAAAAAAACTTATATGATTTTTTTATGTTCGTATTGGTGCTTGGTCAATTTGTAGAGTTTATCTTTATTTTTCATGAAAATGTAATATTTGTCAAATACATCTTATGGGTCTTTGAATGTAATAAAGCTTCAATTAATTTTATATGTAGTTGTCCTATTATGTAACTACCATTTACTGACTAACTCACTTTTACCAATCTATATCATAACTACTCTTAGTATCTCATCGCATGATGTAAATTTGGCTTTTACTATCAACATAGTAGAATTAGAAAAAGAATGGTGTATCACTAAAGTAGTTATGCTTTTTAAAAAAGAAGACAAAAAATATCTAAATATTTATTAACTGATTGTAATCAAAAATATATTTTTTAAGCTTATGGGCACTATTCTAAAAACTATGCTTAAAAGATGGGCTAAAGAAAATCAGATACATGTAATTTCCCAAGTAGAATTTAGGTGACAACATTCTATTATAGATCATCTCATCACTTTATTATATCTTATTGGTAGAACAAAATGTTCACATAAGAAAACTTTTATCTACCTTGTAGGGGAGGTATTAGACCATAAAAAATAATTAATAATATTAAACAAATTTAGAGTACATCATATCATTAAAGGAAAATTCTAAAGAAAAAGCCCAATTGTGTTGGTGACGTCTTTTTAGGTTTTCATTCTTACAACCAATCCTAAAAAACCCTCCTTGTAGGATAGAAAAAGGATCAAGACTTTCCCTTATTTAGAAGCACCTTCATGGATTTTCACTTCTTACTAAATGGTTTCTTATAAAGAGAAGGAGAAAACTCTCTTTAAAGATAAAACAATACATCAATTAGAAATTATGAACAAATAGTAACAAGAGCTAGAAGATTCCCATCCTTAAGCCTCCAAAATTAAAAGAAATTAATAATATAGAAAATAAATCAATTGTTGAGCTTTTACTAGGAGCTATTTTTCTTGAAATTGTAGCTAAAAAGAAATATCTTTGAAAATCATTAATTTAACTTCTAAAGTAAGGACACTTTTATCCACTTTGTAGATTTCTTAATGGCCTATGATTTTTTCATTCAAAGTAAGTTATGAATGCATTTGGAAAATTTCAAAGTTCCTAGAACATTGTTATCTTTACAAAGATGTATGTATTTAGTTTACAAATAGGCAAAAAAAAATTTATTTTACAATTTTTTTAGTATTAAATATAGATATCCTCTTTCAAAATACATTTTTATGTAATTTCTTTTATTTTTAATGTATAATTCAATGCTACCTAGTAGAATCAAACCTATGACCTAGGTTACAAGGCCAAGATCCTTACCACTAGGCTAACACCTCATTGTTACAACAAATGCTTAATACTCTTGATGACTTTTATCAACATTCAAAAATGAAAGTTAATTTCTAAAAAACTAAAATCATAACTTGTAGCACACATAATAAGATGTACAATTTTACTATAGGACATGAACATATTAACATAACTTCCTCATCCAAATATTTTATCTTAGAATTCTTTTACAATTACAAATGAAATTATTACATTACTCAAAGAGTTGGAATTAGTATGAAAGCCTTAGTTTCTTTTAAGAAAATGTAAGAAAGAATTTATTTTAGCTTGGGATATTTGAAAATAAATTTATCCTAAAATTTTTTAACAAACTATTTTTTATAGGTGTGTTGTATGGGATTTCACTCTATCAAATAAATATTGAAAATAGATAGAATAAATCTATAAGTTTTTTTTGCTTGATGAATTTAAAGTGAAGAGAAAAACATAATATGATATTATGTTTCTTAAAGCAAAGATGATTCCCTTAGAAGTTGAAGCTATTTGTCAATTTATAGCCTACACTTATAATCTTTTACATCCTTCATTGGATAGATACTTCAAAAAAGTGATGACAGAAACCCATGATAAAGGATGGCATCATGAGGGAGTTCTATGGCTTAATAAGTGGAATATTCAAAAGAACACTTTTTATTTTAATCCTAAATAAGTTTATAAATTAGTAAAATAAGTAGTATTTTAAAAACTTTATAGAAATGTAGAAGAAAAAAAAATCCATTTGAATAGTATCAAGGAAGGTCTTAATTCAAAGGAAAACTATTTATTTTTTGTTATTCCTCATCATTTATGATTCACAATTAGCAAACCATGAATGAGATCTCATCATTTGATAGTTGAAACAAATAAATGGCTCAAACTTCATTGTGAAGAATAAATATGTTGATTATATAATACAAATATAATTGATGATGAATACTACATTTTTCTAAAATGTCTTGCATTGAAACACATTAGACATAAACATGATATTACAATTGTAAATTTGGTTGATTTGTTCCAATTGTGTCCAAGAATACTTGGTAATTTTCTTAATAATGTTTTCAAAATTCATAGCATGGATATTTTAACTGTCCAGTAGATCTATAATATCTACATATGTAATAAAATTCTAGTTTTAGTTTCATTAATATGAAATAAAATATAAGATATCTAAGCTTGTAATTTAAAGAAATGAAAGAGATTAAGTGAAAAATAGTATGAAATCAATGTGATTGTGAATGATTATGACTATTGTATCAAAGAACTATGATAGTGTGAAAGAGAAATGAGAGAAAACATTTGAGAGAACTTTAACTTCTTTGTCTCTTGATATGAATCCTTCAACAATATCTTTAATGAGCTACAATAAGCAAACTTGACAAAATGAATTTTTTTAAAACTTTGGATCACTTAACTATGATATATGAAACCTCTATTTATACTATATAGTCAACTATAGGTAGCTCAAGTGATTAGCTCACTATTTTTTAAAGTAAGAAATTGATAATTCAAGTCATGCTTGAGGCATTATTGTATTCCTTATAATTCTTCTGAAGTATCATATTGCTTATATGTCTTGGTATGTACTTATGGCCAGTCTTTTGGGTTTTGATACCCCCCGCTCTATTTATAGTTATATATATCCCATGCTTACTAAAACTAGAAGATTATACGTACCCCTAGGATATATGTCCAACACAATCTTTCATGATACTTTCATTAAGCATAACAATGTGTCAATTCAACATAAAATTTAAGGCATCATACATGACCATTACATTATTGAAGTGTCCTTCCAATTTTGGAAAGCTCTTATACTAGGTACACAATTCATGAGTAGTTGGATATTCCAACACTCAACCATACAAATTACAAGTGTTCACGCGTGACCAAATTATAATCCATAGATGGACAATGTAAGTATACTAATGAGTTGAGAGTAAGCTCATGATTATTGTATTCCCACTTAGAGTTAGTAAGGTGAAAGACATATGGTTTAACTCTTAGTAAGGTATATGATAAATTGATGTTGTTGGTTCTTAGAAATCCTAAGTGTATACATGATAAAGAAGAATGTAAATTATATTTCCAAATACAATGAAAATGTAAAGTTATTCTATCCCATAGAGATAAGTATCCATTCTTGGTTTCCCATACACATCGTAGGCTAATATAACTGTTATTAGGATTACCAAGTAACTTTACTACTCAGTGAATCAAGTAAAGTCACTATTAGATTACTAAACAATTACACTTTAAGGTTGAAACCAATTGTACTTATTCCACCTTACTAATGAACATTGGAATAGTAAATAACTTAAGAAATTTAAATGACTTAGTAAAAGTAAACATCATGGAAAATAAATCTATTCTAATGATATGCTACAATTTTGAAGAAAAATCTCCATCTTTACTGTTGTTCATGAATTATGTCCAAAAACTATCTACTCAAATAAACATTCTGTACAATTGTAATTCACCATAATATGAGCATTCATTCTAACTTTAACTTTAAGAAAACAAACTGAAATAATTTCACTAAGTGTTGGGTCTAAGCTTACTTTCGACATGACATTAGGCTCATAGATCTACAAGGTTGGGCTCAAGGAGAGGTAATAGGAGTGAAGTGGAATAAGCACTCTTGGCATAGCAAGACATACTCATTGAATCTTGTGCATTGAGATCACATGATGACTTTCTAACATAATGAGTCACACCTTTGCAGTGACTCTAGGCTTTATCCTATAAGCATAACTCCAAGAGAACAAGAAAACAAGACAAAGAAAACATATTGTTACATGATAATGCATTAGGCCACATGAGATAACTAGAAAACTAGGTTTCCCTAGGTCACTATAATTACAACATAGGGAGAGATCCATGCTATGTGCATCGAATTCACAAATCTTTGTAGTTCATTCTTCATGCCAAACAAGAAGAGATATAGAGATAATGCAAGCTTACTTGTTCTAGATCATCACAGTCATCAACATCGGTCATTCGTTGTAACCTATCAACAATGATAAACAACACTACAAGCCAACATGTGAAATTTAAATGGAATCAGGGCTATGTGATAGCTTTGATATTTGCATAAAAAGGATTTGATTTTATCTTGAGTAGGGCTAAGTTCTAGCAAGGAATTTGGTTTCATGTGTTTTCTTCTCACCATCATTGTCTTAGATGGGAGCCTTGACTAAGGGATCCTCCGTGATGCTTTTAGCTTCAAGATTAATGATCATCAAGCTACTTCAAGATGTCAATGTTGTATGATAGAATAGTTTTGAGGCTTAGTTCTTGGATATTTTAGGTCAACTTGGTCTAATGACATCATGAGAGGGATCCACGTATGCTTTAAGGCTAGTCAAAATTGCCTTCTTATTCTTCTGGATCATTCGTGCATGACAACAGAAGCCCAATATGTGTCACATGTGTAATAAATTTGTTAAATAATGTAAAATACATTAATAATAATGCATATATGAGTCAAAACACATTAGAGCAAAGGCCAAACATGGTTCAGACATGGTTAGCAAATGTTACAATAGATGAATTAAGGTAAACAAGGTGAAACAAATGTCAAATGATGTAGGATAGGGTCAAACAAATGCCAAATGATGGTCAAAAACATATAAAATGATGTCAAATAAGGTTAAATAAGACTATGCTGATGTCAAATGACATCAATTAATGTCAAATCAAGTCAACCTAGGTTTGAGCAATGTCAAGTGATGGAAGAATGCTGTCAAACAAGGTTACATTTTGCCAGTTTTAGGCCTTGGCAGGCCATGTTGCCAATTTAAGGCCTTGGTAGGGCATAGTTACATGGTGTTAAATGATGGTCAAGAATGGTCAAACCCCATCACCTAACACTAATCAAAGGCAAGAAAAAGGCCAACAGAGGCCATGATAGAGAAAATAGGATAGATATAGTGAAATTGAAGTTATGTAGAGGCTGAATGCAATCAACAATGCATGGCAAGGTCAAAATAGGTCAAAACACCATGACACAAGGCCAAATCAATCAAAGTGGAATACATGTGGTAAAACATGGTGAATATTGATAAAAAAGGATTAGATTTTTCCAGTTTTAGACCTTAGTGGGTCATGGTATAAGGCTATATGGCTACCAAGGGAGTTTGGGCACCTGAGGAAGTCATTTCAAGGCTATTTCAGGACAAAATTGACATTTTTTCTTATGACTACGTTGGGCTCTATTGGTGACTAAGTTGGTCTAGCGTAGTCATGCAATCCTCGGTGTAGTCAGCACTAATGGGCAATTTCCCAAGTTTAATGTGGTCACTTTCAAACTCCTAATGGCCTAGACAGCTAGCGCAAGGGGATGGGATTGAAGATTAATATGTTTCCACTTTGTTTTCACCTTTCACAAGCTGAAAATGATGTTTTTGTTGGTGACTACGTTACGCTAGCATAGTCAAGGTCTAGCATAACAGACCAATTCATGGGATTCTAGGGTTTGAATTAGTGCTTTGCCAACTTCCTAGGGTAGTGTAGGCTCTTGTAAGGATTGAATTTGTCATTTTGGAGTCAAAATTGGGCAAAAAAGAGTGGTTTTCATGGGATTATTTTTACTAGACTACATTGGGCCAGCGTAGTCATGCATGGTTTCAGCATGGTTGATAGGAATTTTGTGTTTTCATGATGGAAACAAAGTGAAATTACAATTGGGTAAAGTGGAAAAAGGTTATGGAATTTCCAAAAATTAATTTGAGTTATTTATGGTCCATTTTTGGGGTTTTCTATGTCGACTACGCTGGGCATACAATCTTCAGCATACTTGGGATTGGGAGATGTGTTTTTGATGGATTTGCTGTGGTGCAGGAGAAGGAGCAAGATGCGTGGCAAGTTGACTGGGCCGGCGGGCTGCGTAGACTCAGTGGCCAACGTAGGCCTAGCAGGATTGTGGCCTTGCAATAATGTCATCATTTTTTTTATGTTGAATTCCTTACAAACCCAAATTCCAGTAACAATCACTTCTAGAAAGGTGATTTTTCAGCGAGCAAGTGGCATCTAGGATCATTCCGGTGTAGCCTGCACCGTAACGCCCATGGCCACGATCATGATCACGGAGTTGGGGCATCGTTGGTGTTGCTGGCATGGACTGGTATGCTGAGCATGTGGACATCGGTGATGGTGAACTCGATCGTGCGCATGGACAACATGCAGGATGAATGGCTGAAACACATCCTTACCACTTTGATCGTGTCATCCAATCACACCGCGTTTCAGTTTGCCGCAGTTGCCTTTGCCATATGACTTGCGCTTGCTGCTAATGCAGAGCCCTCCGTTCAAGTTATCGTTTCAGTTTTTAAAGTACCCTTTTCAAGGCATTGTGTTTTGCCTTGTAACCTTTGTCCCGTTTTTGTAAAATACAGGTGTCATTGATCATCAACAAATGATCTCCGTTTATTGGATTTCTTTGTCCCTTTCAGGGCTAAGTTTTTTTCTTTATTTATTTTATTATGCTTTTTTATTACCATGGGAGGTGGACTAGGTCGGAACCAGGCTGCAGAGGGGGCACCAAGGTGAAGGTTTAGTTCCTTTAGCTGCACTATTGTTATATCTATTTCATTTCGCCACAATGGTCATGAAAGCCAACAGTAGATGTAACAAGGTTATAAAAAATATGTTGTAATGATAATTGTAAAATAAAGTACATTCATATAAGTAAAACCCGCAAACAATGCTATCACATAGATTAGCTACGATGTTAGTATAGGAACAAAAGAAGAGTTTGTTATGATCACCAATTTTAGGCCTGATAGGCCATAAGATTGCTAGTTTTAGGCCTTAGCCGGCCATAATGTTGCTATTTTTAGGCCTTAGCAAGCCATGATCCATACTTTTCTAGTAAGTATGGGATGTTCTTGAAAGAGCATATAAGGTTAAAACCAACCATGAAGCATGATACAATGTTGCAAAAGTAAACAAACGACCATCAACGAAAGAAGTAATAAGCTATTTATTGTGAACTCGTTACTTAACTTTTGAGAGGTCAAGAAATCCTTTTGACATAACTTTATGTTTACCACCTTTCTCGTTAATCATGGTGGGTTGTATGCATTTTCATTGGTCACTTTGTGTCGTAGAGTTGATTTTGCTAGCGTTGTTATTGTCTTTGTTGTTGGTGGCCCCAGTCTAAGTGTTGGGAGTTTCCTCTTGGAACTCCACCTCTGAACCTTAGTCGATGTTGACATAGTTAACAGAAGGTAACGACACATTGTCTCCATGAATAATACTTTCCCCTCCCTCGTAGTACAAGTGAATCTCTTAATGTATAGGGGACGAGACTACGTGAAGCTTAGCCAACCATGGTATCCCTAGGATCAAGCTAAACCCAAGTGTCTCTTCAACTGTTAGGAAGTTGACAAATGTAGGAAATTGTTCCTCAACTATGAAATCCAAGGAGATAGAACCTTGCAATGCTACTTGTAACTAATTAAATAACTTTAGTGCTAAAGTAGTGGTTTCCTAGATGTTCTCAGTTAGGCCTAACTTATCAACAATGGAAAATGGTACCACGTTAGTTGCTACTCCATCATCTACATGAACATGATGGACCTTGAATTTGCAAACACGTATAGTGATGAGGAGAGGGATAGATAGCACCTCTTCATTTTAAGAGTCAATCTTCACTTTGCTATCATAAAAGTTGAACATTGGTTGATGCTTGTTTTCCCTAAATGAAGCTTGCTCAATGATAGAGTGGATTGATTCTTTGTTGGTGGACACGTCTCCACTCATAGGGATAGAGGTTAACACTTGAGCTAGTGCGTTCCTATGAGCAAGAGAAGTTATGACTAGGTCATAAAAGTTTGGTGATGTGCTCTTTTATTTCAATGCCCATTTGGCTTGTTCCATTGTTGTGAGGAAATTCTCTCTTGACTTGTGATGTTTCAGCCTTAGTGGTTCTAACTTCCTCCAACCTCCATAGGGTTTGTGGCTTAGGTTTCGATGTATGTGCATTGGGCCCATTGTCCATTAGTATAGTTGGTCTTTGTGTAGGTCTCGGTTGGTTAGCTTACTTTAAATCCTTTTGTCATTGGTTATTTTTAGTGGGCTTTGTTGTTGGTTATTTTTAGTGGGCTTTGTTATTGGTGTGGTGACAAGTTGACTTTGTCATCATTGTGATGATGGTTTTCTACTAACCTCTAAGTTGTGAGCCACTGGGCCTTGGTTATGGATGGTTATAGGCTTACTTGTTGAAGGTGAAGGGACCCGAATAATGAATGCTTCCTTAGGCTTTAGAGGATTAGCAACTTGTGGTCCTAGTTTAACGCCATTGAAGATGGAACACATATGATGAAAGGCTTCTTAGGGGCCAAAGAGGATGTTACCTGTATGATAAGGGGTTCTCTAGGTTTTTTTGTTTGAGGCTGTGGTGATACTATGATGACAAATGATTCCCTGGGAGGATTAGATCATTTGGTTTTTGTGAATGAGGCTATGGTATAGAAGTTGTTATTGGTGCTTGGAGAGTTGGGCTCATTCAACACCAATTCTCCATGGTCTATCATCTTCAAGATGTCATCTTTTAATGCTAAGCAAAAATTGATATCATGACCAACCATTTGATGATAATGAAAATACCTATCTAGTCTAAAGTATTTTGGTAGCTTTGGATCATCTTTGGAAGCTATCATTGGATCTTTAGAAATGTCACAAAGATGATTGTCCCTCTTACAAGCCTTTTCAAATAGTTGCCTATGTTATATATGGTCCTCCTTAAGCAATTGTTCTAGAAGCTTAAAGAGCTTCATAGGCAACCTAGTGTACTTAGACCTATCCTTCCACCCAAAGTTTGATCTTGGTTGATTTGAAGCGTAGGAAGTGGATGGTTGGGATGAGTTAGAAGATGTGTTGCATGATGGTAATCCTTGCCTCTCCTTGTTTTGAGTCTTTTGCTACTGCAGCCATAGTTGTATGTTCTTGCTTGATTTTATTGCTATCCCTCCTCACATGTTGATTTTTATAGGCCACATAGGCTGGATCATTGCTTGCCCTAACTACCTTCTCGATGTTCTTAGTTGCAGAAGGCTTGGCTTAGTGACTAGGACTCTAGGTAGTAAAGCTTTGACTTGATGAAGTTATTTACTACTCCCTTGTAGATGGTCAAGAGGTTAGTTTCAACAATAGTCTCTAGAATCTCATTAAGTGTTGAGTTCCACCTTTGAATGAACCTTTTGATCAATTCAAGTGGCCCCTACTTCACCTTCATTAATTGGCCCAACATGGCATTTGACTTCAAGTTGTATCTGAAGTAGATGAAAAATTGGTTAATCAAGTCCTTACGGAAAGAGATGGAGCCTCTAGGTAAGGTTTAGTACCAATATAGAGCTTTACCCTTGAGGGACATAGGGAAAATCCTTAGTATCATATGTGGCCAAGCTTGCAAAAAGAGCCACTAAGACCAAAAGATGACTATATGTGTATTGGAATCCCATTCATCATTATATTTGGTGAAGTTTGGAATAGACAAGCCTGTGGGTAATGTTATTTGAGGTATAGTAGGGCTTATAGGATCATCTTGGTAGAAGTCTAAAACTTTAACCATCTGAGTTGAACTGGCCTTAAGTTTTAGCAGCTCTTCATTAAGGTCTTGGATCATATGAAAGGCTTAATGCAAGCCTTGGGGCATCCCTGTGGATTGCGATGCTTGTAGTGATGGTTGAGAAGGAAGTTGTGAAACTTGAGGTTGTACAATTGACGTTGGCATAGAGGAAAGAGGTTGTGTGGCCATCGTCATAGGTAGGTTAAACAAGGAAAAAGACATTTGAGTTGGAACTTATGGCATGAAGGTGATGAAAGAAGCACAAGGGGCTTATGTTGCTTGGGGTCCCAACAAAGATCTTGTTGGTATAACAAAGGGAGACAATGAGGTAGACATCACTGACGTTGGATGAATGGAGTGAGGCTGTATGGCAAAGGGTATCAACGAGAACAAGAAGGCAGACTAAGACACATGTTGTATTTGGTATGTGGTAAAGATGAGTATGGACCCAAACATGGGAGGATGGATAGGAGGAGAGTTGGGCCAAGGGACTTGTCCCATCGATGAGGTAAGAGATGTGGAGTTAGGTGCAGTTGTTTGGGAAGTCAAAGATTAGAAAAGACTTCCAATAAAGGTGTTCAGCACTTGTTCAATCTCAAACTCATCTTCCTCTTCTTGATGATTATTTGAGTGAACTAAACTCATCAATCTCTATGAGTTGTATGAGCATTTGTGCATAAACATCAGTGAGGGGGATTTGGTCATAAGGAGATGGGATATATTCTTTTCCATCCTAATGTATAATTTCAAATTGGCACTTAGCGTTAGATTCGGAGCAT
The DNA here is from genome assembly GCA_015680685.1 of Gnetum montanum. Taxonomy (NCBI): domain Eukaryota; kingdom Viridiplantae; phylum Streptophyta; class Gnetopsida; order Gnetales; family Gnetaceae; genus Gnetum; species Gnetum montanum. The sequence goes on from MNCI01021706.1 coordinate 188,831, forward strand.
GGTATTAAGAGACCAACCTCTATCTTGACATAGAGGAAGTTGTAGAACTCCTCATTAATGACCATGAAATCCAAATTTATTCATTTTTGCCTAAGTGATTATTTTCATTCTATGATCGAAAGGTCTTTCAGGTGATAAAAATGAACTATATCTTGGTTGGGTGCCATATTTGTTAGGTTAAAGGGTAGGACGGTTGTTCGGCTGAAAGACATTATCAAAAGATGTTGTTTTGACCTCTTACTATTTTTAGTAAAACTTTCAACAAGTTGGATTTTTTAATAGTGCAATTGGCTATAAATGAAAACAACTGTTGACATTGCTACTATAGTGTAAGTGGTGTATACCACTCTTGGAAAAATGGATGGTGTGGTTTCAATGTTGGTCATACCAACTACGCTGGTGTTTCCAATGTTAATGTCTATGTTGGAGGGTGTGTAGTAGACCACTATATTTTCTAGCCAACTATGCTGAGGTAGGTGGTAGAAATGGGTTTTTAGTTGAAAAGCCTAGCTAGAAAAGTTTTTCCAAATGATTATGTACATTGGTTTCAAAAAATGGAATATGAAAATTTTAAGTTTTCCAAGGACTACATTGGAGTCCTAGATATGTCTACATTGGCCCTATTACAGAATTTCATAGCAAATGTAGTTGGGTTTTTGAATGGAACTGGATTTTGAATTTCGATTTTCAAGGTAAACTACTCTGGTTCTAAGGAATCCAACAACTACTATGAAAGTACAATAGAAACCCAACTCACTTACCACAACTACATTGGGTATTTGAGCAAGGATTTGGATAGCAACATTGGCTTTGATGAAATAAGTTGGCAGGTTTTAAAATTTGAAAACATAAGAGACTTGGTATTTGGAAAAGATTGAAAAGTTTATTTTTATAAGAATTTGGATAGAGGCCCTTGTTCTAATACTAGAAAACTATTAGACCTAGAAAATTTAGTTGTTGGAATGGAAATCAAAAAATCCCAGGTGCTAGAATAGTTTTAGCCTCAAATCCTAAGGGCCCCTAAAAATGGGATTCAAGGTGCCTTGGATGATCTAGCCAATTATCCAAGGACTTACGAAAGTGTAAATGGAAATGTAGACAATAGTGTAAAGGGAAATGGAATTGTAGATTTGAAATAAAAATAGACATAAAAATGGAAACTTGAAATTAAATTTGCATAACAATGAACTATAACTTTATTGGAATTGAAAATGCATATAAGTACAAGATTCATGAAATACAAATTTGTGTCCTAGGTGCACAAGAAGTTGCTTGGAAGGAGCTTGAAGTCCGTTGGAGCTTGCGATATGCGCTTGAAATCCCACAACCTGGATGCTTCCCAACCCTCATTTCCAACAACTCCCTACTAGTTCTCACTGGAATCTGCAACTTTGATTAGTGATGGTATTCCACCCTTGAAGCAATGGTATCACGTTGGGAGTCTCTAATGCCCAGCGTAGACACCAATTTGCTCTCAAATGTGTTTTAAGGTTACAAAGGCTCTTGGTTGCAAAAATGCAAAAAATGCTTTTCAAATTGTGGAACGGAACTACCTCCAATTTTTGAAATCCCTTGTAAGGCATTCATGTTTGGTTTTTATAGGTTGCAAATTTGCTGTTTTTAGGCTCTGTATATCATTTTCATGATTATTGACATATTGATGTCTATTTGAAGGTGTAACGGTTACAAATCTTAGTGTAGGTGATCATTTATAGTAAGTTTGGATACACTGTAGCCACCAAAGCCCATCTAGATGCTATAAATGGTAAGTGGACTTTTGTGACTATGATGACACCATCCCAACTATGCTAACCTTAGTGGACTATGCTAAAGTTGCTAGAAACTACTAGCGAACCTAATGTCTATGCTTGCCATGGTGCAATTGCTGGGAAAATGGAAAATGAAAAATGGAAGATCCCAACAATTCCAACACTAGATATGTGCATCTACATTGGGTGTTGGGTTTTCTGGTAACTACGTTAGGATTGGATGAAAAAGAAAAATCCAACACCATCTATGCTAGGGGTAGATGGTTCCAACGTAGTTAAGGTTATACCTCTACAAAAACCCATGAGAATGCCAAATTTAGCTATTCCCAAGGCATTTTCAGCCTTCCCAAGCCCAAATATAGACATGAGGTAACTTTTTCCACTTAGGCAGTGAGGAAATAACAACATCCAAAGCATTTTTTAGCCTCAAAAAGTTAAAGTATGCAAGATTGTAGCTCATGGATTACAAATCTTACATTTACAATAAAATCTTACCTTAAGTCAGAAAATGAAAATTATAATTTGCAACATGAATTTTCTTTGTAGTGTTTCACTTGATACTCTTCTTGTACGTGGCCAAGATTTGATCTCATGAGGGTTGCTTGACGCATTGATGGTGTTGAACTTTTGAGTGGTAAGACAAGATTACCCTTTAAGTCTCTCCATCTAAGTTGTTCATCCTAGTGAAAAATGAATGTGAAATCAAGAAAATAAATATCAACATGAGCATATGAGATTCTTGTTTACATCAGTGTACTCTAATCTTCTTCATTATAATCTCTATCATTACTTTCATTAAGATCAATAGCAAGTGGAAATTTCACTTTAGTTGTGAAGCCATTTTAATTTGTTTGATACTTAAGTATGTGTATGTTTCAAAAAATTATTCTAAGTATGAAAGATATACTTTGTGATACTTGATACAACAAACTATGTAAAATTAACTAGCTAGCAAACATTGACACATCCTTGGTTATAGCATCAATGATGAGCAGTTGGGCATTCCAACACTTAACTATACAAATCATAAGTATTTACAAGCGACTATATCATAATTTGTGGATAGACAATGTAAGTATACTAGTGAGTTGAAAGTAAGTTCATCATTGTTGTCTTCCCACTTAAAGTTAGCGAAGTACAAAAATGTATGGTTTCACTCTTATTAAGGTATATAATAAATTGATGTTGTTAGCTCTTAAAAATGCTAAGTGTAGACATGGTAAAGACAAATGTAAATTCTATTTCCAAGTACAATGAAAATGTAAAGTTATTCTATCCTATGATGATAAGTATATGTTCCTAGTTTTCCATACATGTCTTGGGCTAATGTAACTATTATGGGGATTACCAAATAACTTTACTATTGAGTGAATCAAGTAAAGTCACTACTAGGATACCAAACAATTATACTTTATGCTTGAAACTAGTTGTACTTATTCCACCTTACTAATGAACATTGGAATAGTAAGCGACTTAAGAAATGTAAATGACTTAGTAAAAGTAAACATCATGGAAAAATAAATCTATTCTAAGTGATATGGTACAATGATGAAGAACAATCTTGATCTTTATTATCATTCATGAATTTTGTCTAGGAACAATCCACTCAAATAAAGATTCCATACAACTATAATTCACCATACTATGGGCATTCACACTAACTCTAACTTCAAGAAAACTGATGAATCACATTTTTTTCATTTGCTCCAATGCCAGGTACCTGACATCAGAGCCTGACCATCAAGTATCCAATGTCAAAGCCAAGATGCGATGTTGGATATCCGATGTCATGGGGTATACACCAACCTATAAATATAGTGCTTGGGCTCATGATTTTTAGTTAGTTTTTCATAGTTTTGTCAATAGAGTAGCCAAATTCTTGTAGTTTTATTTCGTAATCTTAGAGAACAATTAGTAAGTGCCCATAGAGTGGATCTAAGTTAGTTGTACAAAGTCTTATTCAACTGGAAATGTACCTAGATATATTTCGTGAGCAGCAATAAAATCGAGATTGATTCTTATTCATTCTTATTCATTGCAGCACTTTGACTTAGATTAGCTTTAATTTCTATGCAATTTACTTTTCATGTACTTTGTTGATATTTACATTTTCATGCATGTTAATTAATTAAGCACATAAGTATGAAACATGCATATGACTCTTGGTAATCCCAACAATGCTTAACATTTGGTAACCCGGCAGCGTTATCTGTGTTTAGGATGTGCATGGGAAGTGGGATTGGATACTTATGTTGGTGTAGTTGATTATTAATTAGTAATTAGATTAGTTGAATTGATTATAAATTGAGTTTCAACCTATTGTTAATCATAGAACATTAAAACATAAATAATAAAAATCATATGCCTCAGTCTGGACTAAACCATACGTGACAAAGCTACCACTAGTCCAAGTGAGAAGACAACGGACTGTGATCAAGGCATAGCAATCTAGATGCCACAACTAGTCCCATCCATAGAATTTGACTGAGTCGTGTGTGAACGCTTGTGATTCATATGGTTGAGTGTAGGGGTACCTCGTTGCTCATCAAAAACAAATTGCAAGAATTTTGTTAAGTGTTGGGCCTAAACTTGTTTTCGATGCAATGGTCGGCTCATATTTATAAGCATGACCATAGCCTAGTGTTGGGCCTAAACTTGTTTTCGATGTAATGGCGGGCTCATATTTATAGGCATAACCATATCCCACTACATTGTATCTACAATAACATATGTCATGCTATGATATCGTAGTCCTTTACAGTAATGTTTCATCAACAATTATAAGTATAAACAAAGATTCTAGCATAATATATAAAATACCTTAAAACTAAAACAACATGAAGATATAAAAGCTATAACATAAACATAAACATAGGAATATCAACATGTCATTCACACTGTCTCTAACATACATAGAGGTGCTATGTGTTCCAACCATTTTTGACTTTGTTGAGTCATGTCCATGTAATTTCTCATAGATGGTTAAGGTTAGCATATTATCAAAACGAATATTCATGCTCATGTCATCCTTAAGTCAAAGAGCCTTCGACTCCAACAATGCATAGTCTCTCTATCATACTTTTGCACGATAACTCTTAACTTTCTCCAAAATTAAGTAATTACCTTTTAAGATTCATAAGTTATATCTTGTAAAAAATTTCTTTTTGACTTTATCATTTGTATACTACACTGTCAAGAAGAAACTTAGAGGACAAACGTCACACCCCTGCCCCCACAAAGATAAAACCAAATTTGAGCACAAGGTGTAGTTCAGCATTTACACTTCGAGGTATAGGGTTCAAAACCCAATACCAACACCCCTCTATCTATGAGTGGCATGTTATTAAAACTTTTGAAAGAAAAAACATACACAAACAAAATTTTTGAAAAAAAAAAAAATTACAAACAATTCATAGAAGTCCCTCCATGTTCCAAGCATCGATGAGGCAATCCAAACTTTCTTTTAAAATAAGACAAACCAACGAAGCAACCAATTAATAGAAATCCACTGGATTCTTATCCGAACTTTCTTTTAAAATAAGACAAACCAACGAAGCAACCGATTAATAGAAATCCACTGGATTCTTATCCGTAAGGTAGCCCAAATATAGTTTTCAAAACCTACCACTCGTGTTCGTACTTTGGTATACCTCCAAAAGAAAGCGGTGGTTGCGTACCAGAGCTGGAATTGCCGACGACTAGGATGCAAGGCATGCACAGCAGCAACGAAGCTAGACTACACTGAACTGAACTGAACTGACTGCACAAGGGAACAAAAAAAGAATTTGTTGGGATGAAAAGGTGCCTACTTGCAGAAAGAAGCAGGTAGAATAGTGCAGTGCAGGCTAGCATATTGTGTTTCTGCAGAGTCCTCCTCCTCCTCCTGCTGTACATGAATGAAACCTTCTGATATGCTTGGCCTTATTTTCAGAATCCATGGCGACAAATGTTGTGCAGAACGGCTCTCCTTTTTGGACTTACCTGTTGGGCAGACACAACACGCGCATAATCATGACATTTCTCATTTTCTTTCTTTCTATCTTCGGTCTCATCAGCATCAGAACGGTTTCAGATCAATCTACGCCCGCTGCTGCTGCTGCTGTGAAGGTTTACTCTATTTTCTGTCATCTCACACCAGACATTGAACTTCTTGATTCTTCCCACTTCACATGCAATTCTAAGTTGAGGTGTACTCTCTGCCACCCACATCAGAGTGGAATAATACTATTATTAACATATACTACCCCAAATTTGACATGTCTGCTCAGTCGAGTTCAAGACAAGTGAATTTGGATGCCCCAGATTACTGCAAACTTGCAAAGCAGCTCGGGTTTGACTACAGGACAGAGTGAAGCAGATTCAAACTGATTTAAAGTTTAAACATAGGTTCGTCCTTTTCCAAACGAAATTATCACAGATTTAGATGCATAAATAAGGCTAGTGTGAGAGCTGACAGATAGACCTGAAACTATTGATATTTGCACACAATTTCATGGGTAATTGTTTTCATAATAAGCTTGGAAAAGATGTGAAATGCAGAAAACATAATACCCATGATAAAAGGATGGTTCCTGTGGGAGTACGTTCAATCAATTGTAAACATTTTGTTACTGTTAGACTCCATTCCCAAAACAATCATTAGGGCAGAACCAAAGCACAATTGTTAGATATTTTTTAATTCACGTGCTACTGATCGTAATAGATATTAATTACCTACCATGCCCTCCTGCGTAAGTTTTATTGCAGATGATACTTTTCATCCTAATTTTATTGCAATTTCTTTGATAACTTTTTTTTAAAGCACCAGTCATAAAATTTGATTTAAATTATTCCAAGTCAACACCATTCTTACCGTAAACGGTTATTAGTCCAACGGACGTGCATTTGCTCCATGAAAATTCACCAACAATGTTACGGAAAATCCTTTCTTGTGCACAGTACCTCAAAGTCGGGAGTTATGTCCGTGTTTAATTTTGGCTCAATACAGGGAGCGGTGAAAACGATAACATCCATTGTAGGTCACAGATTCGATACTCACTATAAGCTATTGGATTTTAATTTGTCTTCATTAGTAGATTTAAATTTAACTTGAAAGGCTTAGGTTGAATTTTCATTTGATAAGACACCACCTGCCTATTGCATCCTTATCTCCTGCTATGGGTTTTGAAATTTCTTTCGGATATGGTCGGCCATCATATTATAATGGTTTCTTGGAGGCCCACGATCAAGCACGCCTAAAGGAGATAACATTGGATAAGTATGGTTGAATGACCTTTGGATCACAATTTAGCATTTGTTTTACAGCAAGACTTTGTGGGCATCTACAATGCCACGATCTCTAGCAGCAGGGACCGGGGCCATCACATCTACCTTCTGTATCTGTCGTTTCTTAGCAGCTTTATAAATTCAGAATGGACTGAAGCAAAGGGCAGGAGAATAGGAGATCCATTTGTCAAAACAAGGTAATGAGTTATAAAGTTAAGCTTTGTTGGTTGTAAGCTTAATTCTAGAGATATTAATGAGTTATAAAGTTAAGCTTTGTTGGTTGTAAGCTTAATTCTAGAGATATTTTGTTTACTGTGTTGAATAAGTCTTTGTTAGTTAGTAAAGTCCTTGTTTGTTGCTATTTATGTGTCACGATAGCACTTCTCACTTGGTAATTAGATTACGCCTGTTAGTGGCATATTCTTAGGGATTTAGTTGTTGTGTGACCTATTAAATAGCCCACTTAGTCATTTGTTGTGTGCGTGTGTGTTATTTTCTTTATTTGAAAAAAATAAAAATCAGTTTATTTCTGCTTTGACATCAGTGGTATTGGAGTCATGAACAGCTCAATTCATATTTCCATTCCCATATTGAATGGCAAAAACTATGATAGGTGGAATGTCCAAATGGAGGTGTTGTTTGATTACCACAAGTTGCTGGAAGTCATGGAAAATGGAATTGTAGATATTGCTGAGAATGCAATAGAAGTACAATGGACCATCCACTGTGAGGCCAAGAAAAAGGATAAGAAGGCACTGTATTTTATTCATCAAGGAGTCAATGATGAGATTTTTGAGAAGATTGTAGCAGCAACTTCGTCAAAGGAAGCTTGGGATATTTTAGTCACAGTGTTCCAAGGAGTGGACAAAGATTAAAGAGCTGAAACTCCAAACCTTACGACGTCGTGAGTATGAGTTGTTATAGATGGAATAGTCTAAAACTATCACCAACCATATAAGTCGAGTTCTTTCTGTGACAAACCAGATGAAGACGTATGGAGAGGAGTACAAAGATAAGATCAAAATGGAGAAGATTTTACAAACGCTCATGTCCAAATTTGAGCATATTGTGGTGGCAATAGAGAAAGCCCATAATCTGTCTGAGTTGACAGTTGAGGAATTGTCTAGTAAGTTGCAAGCTCATGAGCAACAAATGAATGAGAAGAAGCAACCTGAGATGCTAATTGAGCAAGCATTTCAAAATCAACTCTCTACCAAAGGTGATCCAGTTGAAAACAATCAACAAAGTGGTAGTTCTTGAGGTAAAGGATGAGGACATGGTGGTCATAGTAACAACCATGGAGGGCATGGTGGTCACAGTAACAACCATACAAGTAGAAGCAACCAAAATAATGATCAAGAGAGTTCAGGTTCAAACCACAAAGGTTGGGGTAGAGGTCGAAGCCATGGACATGGTAGAGGAAGGTATGATAAATCTATTTTTCTGTGTTATTCTTGTCATAGATTTGGCCATTATTCAAATGAGTGTAGATAGATATAAGGAGAGTAATCAAAAGGCTCATTGTGTACAAGAAGAAGAAGATGATGAAGATCATGCTCTTTTGATGGTTACTGCAACAAGTGAAGCATCAAACTACCATACATGGTTCCTTGACACTAAGTGTACCAATCACATGTGTGACAAGGAGGAGCTTTTTGTTGATCTTGATGAGTCAATTTTCTCCAAAGTCAAATTTGTAGGTGACAACACTATACCAATAATAGGTAAAGGGTGAATACTCATTAAGTTGAAAAATGGAGATCACAAGTATAGTGCTAGACATGAACAGTAATCTACTTAGCATGGGCCAACTGCTTGAAAAAGGGCATGAGATGCACTTACATGATAATCAACTCTTTATTATTGATAAAAGTAGTACACTCATTCTTAAAGCTCCTTTGATGAAAAATCATATGTTTCAAGTTAACATAACTAGTGAAGTTTATGCTTGTCTCAATGTTGTTATACAAGATGAATCTTGGTTGCGGCATCTTCACTTTGGTCATCTAAATTTTCATAGTTTGAAGTTGCTTGCACAAGGAAATATGGTGAAAGGCTTGCCTAGCATACAATATCTTGACCAGTTATGTGAAGCTTGTATTTTTGGAAAACATACAAGAATGCCATTTATAGCAAGAAATAATTGATGAGCAACAAAACCACTTAATCTCATCCATTCTAATGTGTGTGGCCTTGTGAATGTTCTATCAAATGGTAACAATAGGTACTTCCTTACCTTTATTGATGATCTCACTAGGAAAACACAAGTTTATTTTATGAAAAGGAAGTCTGAATTTTTTGATTACTTTAAGAAGTTCAAAGCTCATGTTGAAAGGCAAAGTCGTTATTCTATTAAAATTCTAAGAATTGATGGTGGGAATGAATAGAATTCTAATGAATTGATTAATATTGTAAAGAGTAGGGAATAGAGCATGAAGTCACAATTCCTTACATTCCATAGCATAATGGAGTTGCTGAGTGAAAGAATTGAACCATCATGGACATGACAAGGAACATGCTCAAGGCCAAAGGATTGCCCAATTCTTTTTGGGCGGAAGCTATTTCATGTTCTTTTTACTTTCTAAACAAAGCTCCATAAGGAGTGTCCAAAACATCAACCTTGTAGAATCTTGAAACAGTTTCAAGCCATGAAACACCTTAAGGTGTTTGGCTCTATTACTTATGCCCATGTTCCAACAGAAATAAGACCAAAGCTAGATGATCAAGGGGAGAATACTTTTTATTGGCTATAGTTGTGATGGGTACAATTTGTTCAACCCGATGACAAAGAATGTGATGGTGAGCAGAGATGTGACCTTTGCAAAAGATGAGGCTTGAAATTGGAATGTAGCTATAAATAATGACTCTCAGAAAAATCCTATTACAATTCTTAATGAAGTTGCAGTTCCCCTCACAAAGGAAGAAACTTCACCAATCTCTACTCAAGAAGATCCTACATCACAAGCTTCTTTAGAAATTGGCAAGTCAAGACAACATCACCAACAAGCAATTACTTTGCAGGATTATGAGGTACTTTTTGATAATGTTGTTGATGATGATGAGAACTTGGTGCCCTTTGCTATGTTTGTAGATCATGGCCCTATGTCTTTTGAGGAAGCTATTTAAGATCCTAAATGGATGAATGCCATGAATAAGGAGATAATGACAATTGAAAAGAATAACACATGGGAGCTTACTAATGTTCCACATGGTTACAAGGCTATTGATGTGAAGTGGGTGTTCAAGACAAAGATGAAGTCAAATGGTGAAGTGGAAAGGTACAAAGCAAGACTGATGGAAAAGGGTTTTGAGCAAAGACCTAGCCATGATTACTAAGAAGTATTTTCTCCTATAGCTCGAATTAAAACCATTAGACTTATAATTGCTTGGGCTATGCATACTCATTTAAAAATCCATCAAATGGATGTCAAGTTAGCCTTTTTAAATGACCCACTTGAAGAGGAATTTTTTTTCAAGCAACCACCAGGTGCATGGGAAATATCTAGAATCCCCTCATCAATCTCATATGCAAGTCGCCAAAAGAATCCTATGATATATTAATGGTACTTGTGACCATGGCCTATTTTATTCTTCATCTAACAATTGTGTTCTTGTAGGCTACTCTGATAATGATATAGATGATTGTAGAAGTACTTCTATGTATTATTTTAATTTTTTTGCCATTGCTTATTCATGATCATTAAAGAAACAATCCATTGTTGCACTATCAACCTATGAAGTAGAGTATGTAGCTACTGTGTGCATGCCAACCAATCTGGTTACATAACTTACTAAATCAAATTTGTGTTTCCATTGACAAATCCATCAAGATTTTTGTTGATAATATTTCTGAAATCAACTTGACAAAGAACCTAATCACATATGGAAGGAGCAAGCACATCGATACACACTTTCATTTTTTGAGAAATCAAGTTGACAAGAAGAAAATTGAGTTGGAGTATTGCGAGTTAGAAAATTAGGTGGCTAACAACCTCACCAAATCTTTGAAATATGAAGAATTTATCAAGTTGAAGAATTTGTTGAGAATGAAAAAGTTATTTGTACTGATCTAAATCGTCAGTGTAAGGCTAGAGGGGAAAAACAAACATTGAAAGATCCTCGGGCAAACACAGCTAAACCTGCCTTCGCTTGAGGGCAAGCTGGAAAAGGGAACGAAGGCAAAGTGCCTTGGATGGTCTACATGCAAATCAACCAAGGACTTCCCCGAGCGTAAACTATGGTTTGCGCTGGGCTTATTGTAACTGATGTCTTAAAACGTAAACCCTGTGCATGAAATATAAACAGAACGTATGCATGCAGGTATCATGAACAAAATGTAAACGGAATCTAAAACAGAGTAAACAAAAATAATGGCTAGCAAAATGAACTATATTTTATTTCTTAGAAAAGATGTACACCGGTTAAAGCATAGCTGCACATGTGGATGGCAGGTTAAGCACCAAGCCCTGGGGTGATGTGATATGATGTGTGTCAGAAGTGCTTGGATGCTAGGAGTCAAGTGTACCGAGCACCCAACGATTGCTGGTCTGAGTTTCCTAAGTCATCAACTCTCAAAATTGCCAACCCGGTTTATGTGAATTGACAGGGTATTTATAGGGCTTGGGTGCAGAATTCAAGGATGGAATCAATTGCTGGGAGATGAGAGGAAAGCGGATTAAGTGACACGTGTCTGTATGTGAGTTGGACATGTGTGGGCAAGCTACATTCTAGACCAGGTGCATTGTATCTTACAACGTGTGATAACTCACTCAAATTGGCTTACGCTGATGGCACATACAATTCAAAGTGTAAGAGCTCAACAAATGAAAAATGATGCAAATTTACAATGAAATGATAATGTACAACAAGAGAAATTGACTCTGGCTCGCTTGAAACTTCTGGATCTTTGAATTGATTACTGCAGGATGTTGATTTGAGTGGTTCTGTGGTTGTTTGAGGTGTCTCTACTTGACAAGAACTTCCAGCATGGGGTGATTTTTTCACAGCGTGACCTCAGTGTGCGCATGCTACACTCACGCTGCACTCACATTGCAGCGTGTCCCCAGCGTGACCTCAACGTGAGTGACTTGAAAGTGATGCATTTCACTCCAGATTTGGATTTTTGAAGCCAGATTCTTAAGTACAATAGTTGCTTGTCTGTGTCTGACCCTAAGAGTGATCTAAAATTTGGAATTTGAGGCTGGATGTGCCTTGTTTGCAGCTCACGCTAGACTCATGCTGCAACGTGACCACAACATGAGTTGCAGCATGACCACATCGTGAGCCACAAAACTGCTATTATGGACTCAAAAACTGAAATTCTGAAGGTTGAAGATTGAAGTTGTCAACAATGAACTCTGAGGGTGACTTGCTCTTTGGAAATCAAGTCATTTTGACTTAGTTTTGAGGCTCCTAGAGTTGGTCACGTTGGACTCATGCTATAGCGTGTCCCTAGCATGACCATAGCATGTGTGTGAAAGTGTGAACAGTTTGTCTCCAAATTTGAATTTTTGAATGCTGAAACCTAGAGTGGATATCATTGGCCCTCGAGGATGGCTTGCACTCTCAGATTTTGACCATTTTTGACTTGGTTTAGAGGCTTCTAGGATTGGTCACATTGGACTCACACTACAACATGACTACAGCATGCCCTACAGTGTGAATGTGAAAATTGCAATTTCTAGCGCGTGTTGCCCAGGATAGGCCAGCGTGAGTGAACTTGACTTAGTCAAATTTTTTCCTCCTAAAGGTCAAGAGGGCTTTGATTTTTTCTCGTTTCAAAGTATTAGGCCAAAATTAGTGGTGTTTCATTGGCCCCTCTTTGTTGACGTCTGGAGGAATCCACCCGAGAGGCATCAACAAAGAAGTGCAAAACACCATGAACAACCAAGCACCAAGCATTATTCGTCGGCCCTTGGCTGGACGTCATCGCACCGTGTTCAAAAGTACATGGGATCGGGGGAATGCAATTTAAGATGCAAGGGGATTGGTTGTACCCGGGGAAATCAAGAGTTGATCGAGGGATATGATTGTCATTGGGATTGTGAGATAAGAATTCTCTCACATGAACAAGCTATGTCATTGGTCCTTGTCAATAGTCGATTTTCAGTAGACTTGGAGTAAGGAATGGAAGGCGTGTGTTCTTTGGAGAAACAGGACTCTTGCAGAGTGTTTACGGGACCCATTGTAAACAGCCAAAACCACATGATGATATGCAACACAATCTCTTTGAGACATGAGTGTAACTGTTTTCCAAGACAATTGCCTTCTTGCCTGGGGCTTGTATGAGAATAGCCAATAGTCTTTGTTTTATAATGCCAACAGGGTCATGAAGACCTTTTCTATGTATTTTGCTCTTTGACCTTTTTGTTCTTTGTTCTTTTTTTGTTTGTTTCTTCTTTTCTTTTTGTTTTTTTCTTTTATTTTTATTTTCTTGTTCTTTTTGGTATTTTTCAAAGAGCTTGCTTTTAGTGATGTACTCGTGTTCAAGCATTTGCATTTTGTATCATGCATTGTGTACTGTGTTTTGCGTTGCAACTGCTTAGGGAGTCACAATGTGCAACAGTGTACCAAGGGTTTTGGGATGTGCATCAAGGGGGGTGTAACTAAATAGGGTAAGGGGAACATGATGGGGAATAGGGAATGTATCAGGAGTCAGGAATGTACTTATGAGCGGATTGATTAACCTAGTTACGTGCATCAGGAAGAATGTGATACCTTGTCATCATGATGAAGTGCATCTGTGCATGAACGCCTCTAGCATGTCATCCTGCAAACACAACTCCAAGAAGACAAGAAAAACATAAATGAAATGGTTAACTAAGCACTTTAAACAAGGAGATGGAGCCACCGCGTGCAATTTTCAAAGATGACAGAATCATGAACACCACCAACCTCATCAAGGCCCATGAGACAAATTATGCAGCAAGTCTTTGTGAAACATGAACAGTCAATTGTAGCAACACGTCTTTTCAAGTTTTGCCTGGTCATTGACGATGTTGCCAGTTTATAGTCTTAGCAGACTGTTGCAGGTTAGTTTCACGTCATAACCCCTTGGATGGTGTCAGTTTATCATCATAGTAGACGGTGCATTGCTAGTTTATAGTTGTAGTGGACTGTAAAGAGGCAAACCAGTTTATAGTCTTAGCAAACTATTGCAGGTCAGTTTCACATCATAACCCCTTGGACGGTGCCAGTTTAGTGTCGTAGTAGATGATGAATTGCTAGTTTATAATCGTAGTAGACTGTAAAGAGGCAAACCAGTTTATAGTCTTAGTGGACTCTGGATGCTAGTTTCACATCATAGCGGATGGATGTGGTAGTTTAGTATCATATCGGATAGAGCTCTATGGTGCCATTTTACTGTCATGACTCTAGGACATTCTGTGGTGCCAGTTTTCAAGTCATAGCCCCAGGACTATTCTGTGGTATCAGTTTTAAGTCATGATGTCAGGATTGTTCTGTGGTATCAGTTTTAAGTCATGATGCAGGATTGTTCTGTACCTCAATTTTATTAGACATAGTACCATTTTAGGTACAAATGATTTGTAGGATTAGTGAACTTGTTCCCATCCATGTCAGCAAGTTTAAATGCTCCATTATTGTATGCCTTGGTGACTAAGGAAGGCCCTTCCCAGTTGGCTGAGAATTTTTCTGGATGTTCACGAGCAGCTTTAAAGACTAAATCTCCTTCTTTAATGGGGCACTTGTGTAGATCGTGTTTATGTCGCTGCCGCTGTTGTCTTTGGTACCATTCGATTTGATTAAGGGTTCGCACACTTTCTTCCTCTACTGAGTCAAGGTCAGCAATGTGTAGTTCATTGTTTTGACTTTCATCGAGGAGGCCTGAGAGAGTTATCCGCAACGACGGAACCTATAACTCTAAAGGTAAAATAGCTTTAGATCCACACACTAGACTATATGGCATTTTACATGTAGATGTTCGATGTATCATTCTGTATGCCCATAATGCATAGACTAATTGTTCATGCCATCATTTCTTGCTCTGATTAAGCATCTTTTTGAGCACCATGATGATAGTTTTGTTTGTAGCCTCTACTTGGCCATTGCTCTGTGGGTAGTATGGTGATGAAAATGTACGTTTAATACCTAGGCTTTCACAAAAACTTTTAGTATCAACACTGCTGAATTGTGGTCCATTGTTAGTAACGATGGTCATTGGAATACCAAAACGAGTCACGATATTTTCTATTATGAAGGTGAAAATATGTTTTGATGTGGTCTTCCTAAGAGGGATAACTTCTACCCATTTTGTAAAGTATTCAGTATCTGTGGTAATAAAGCTATGTCCGGTAGAGGATGATGGCGTTATTCGTCCACTTAATTCTAAACCCCATTTTTGGAATGGCCATGTGGTTTGATTTGTATGCAATTCGTTAGGTGGCACATGTATTAGATTACCATGCCTTTGGCAAATGTCACACGTTCTGACTTTGGAGATGCAATCGTATTCCATGTGTGGCCAGTAATATCCTAAGCACCTAATCTTCGTTGCCATTGCTTTGGGTGCTATACGCCCTCCACAAAGTCCTTCATGGACTTTCTCTACAATTGTTTGACCGTCAATGCTACTAATGCACATTAGCAGAATGCCTTCATAAGATTTGTGACACAAGGTATCTCCTATTAATGTATATTTCCAGGAGCATTTTTGCATGACATCCTTTTGAGCATTTTTGCACGACATCCTTTTGAGCATTAATGTATATCTCCTATTGTGGAGGTTCACCTCTTAGAAGGTACTCTTTTATGTCATCATACCATTCTATTGCACGTGTTGTACTAACGGATGCTATAGGCATTTCGTCAAGGGTGTTAATTATAGGTTCGACATAACTTGTTATAGAGCTAGGCAACGCATGAAGCATTTTGGGTGTCATGTTTAAAGCTAAGGTAGCAAGTGCATTGACAATGGTGTTTTTGCTTCTAGAGACATGTTGTATATTCATTTCTAGTAGTTGCCTCAGCAGATGTTTGGTCAAATCATAATATGATTGCAAATGGAGAGCTTTGCATGCATAAACCTCAGTGACTTGATTAATGACTAATTGTGAATCCCCTCGAACTACAAGACGTGAGATTCCCGAAGTTAACGCTACTTGAAGACCTCTAAGAAGACCTTCATATTCCGCCATGTTGTTAGTATAGGGAAATGTCAATCGGTAGGTGAAGGGTTGGACTTCTCCAGAGGGGTATGTTAAAATAATTGTAGCACTTCCTCCTCGGGAGGTTGAAGCTCCATCAAAATAGAGGATTGCCTCATAGTTTTCAAGTATGGTGTCTATACTATTAACATTTTCATCTAGGAATTTAGGGTTTATTGTTTCTTGATCATGCGTTGGCGAGATGGTTAGTTTCATGACTATTGCTTGATCTTTTGTGGAAGATTGAGTGACATAGTGCAAGTCAAACCCTGCGATCATCGCTTTCCACCTAGCTATCCTATTTGACTCATAGATGTTATTAGTGATGGCACGAAGTACATTATCTTTGCAAATGCATCCTTTATAGTGGCTACATTGAGATCACGGAAGTCAATGCATATACGTATACTATAGTTCTTCTTAGGAACTACAACAATGTTTGATATCCAATCGGAATAATCAACGACCAGGATGAAGTTGGTTTGGTAGAGTTTTGTGATTTCAGCACAAACAGCCAATGCTACCTCAGGTTTGAACTTTCGTGCTTTTTCTTTTACCGATTTAATTTTTTCATCAAGGATAATATTGTGTTGAACGATTCAGGGATCCAATCCTGGCATGTCAATATATGACCATGCGAACGTTTTTATGTTGTCTTTTAACACTTGAGTGATGTCACCTATGAGTTGTGAGTCTAGTAAGGCACTTAATTTCAATGTTCTGGATTCACCATTGACCATGGTAATGGGGATTTCAACTAGAGGATCTTCAGTGACGTTTTTAGCTTCTAGATCTAAAGTTTTAGCCACGTTTTTAGGCCAATCTGACGTTTCTTAAGTGGAGGCTATTAAATTAGTATAGGTGGATGGATTTAAATCCAAGGATTCTGGGTTGATCGCTCTTTCTACCTCCCTGTATGGTCCATTGAGAGACAATGTTGAGAGGATATTCTTGATGGCCATGGTGCTCACTCTTGCCAATTTAAAATGGGAGCGAATTAAGAGACACCCCTTTGGTAGGAGAATTACAAAGTGTAAACAAACATAGGGTAATCAAACTATGTACTGACAAAATTAGAAGACGCGGCAATAGTCATGGTAGTTTAAGGCCGTACTGGGCTAGATGGTAGTTTGAGGCTGTACTGGGCTAGGTGTTTATGTTGACTTGTCATTTAGACTGAATATATGCGTCATTTCTTTAAGTTTTAACTTTTTTGACTTTTAAATTTTTGAGTGGACAATAAATTCATGGAGATTTTAAAGTTTATGAATTTTACATGCATTGTTACGTATTTTTCATATGTTTATTTATTTTTTTGTTGATTTTTGCATTTTTCTCCTCTTCTTCATGAGAAATTTTTTTTTGGGCCTCATCCCCAGAGGTAGAAATAATGAGACATATTGGGAAAGCACAAGGTAAGGATGACATAAACTATAATATGTAAACACGGTGAAGTAAAATTAAAATTTAAGAAAAAGGGAGATAAAATAATTTAAATTAAATTGAATATATTAGAGGTTAGAAAAGGGAATTTTCGGAGTACAAGCATCATTTTTGTTAGCGTGAATTCCTAGAGCTTTGAGCAACAACATGAGCTACAGGCATCGTGAGCCAAGGTGTTAGCGTCAATGTCAACGTGAACAAGCATGAAGGACAAGGGTAGAGGGAAGGGAAGCAGGGATAAGGGAAAGAGGTAGGCAGCTTTGGCATTCGTGGCGGAGAGTGAAGAGCTTCTCCAGCATCTACCCCAAGATAGGATTCCAACATGGAAGAAGGCTTTGCACAAGTAAGTTTATTCCCCCCTGTTTTTCCTCCAGCAGTGTTACCTAGGGTAAAGTTTTGTGGTTGTGATTTTGGGATTTTTGGACTTGTAGCTTCAATGTGAGTAGCGTGAATGTAAATTTGGGGCATGAGTGCCAAGACATGTAGCCCAGCATGAGCTTTTCAGGGCTTCTTGTGGCGTGCGTTTTGGGTTTTTTTCTTGGATTTTTGGGTTTTTCACTTTTTTGGGCTTAGGGAAAAGGCAGTGTGAGCTACGAATTTTTGGGTTTTTTATGGCATCCTGGGCCATAGGGTTTCTAGTTTTTTTGGCATCATCCTAGGAGAAGGGAGAGTCATCATGAATGCAGGAAAGACTGGTTTTCAATTTGGTTGCAGTGTGAGGTGAGTCATTTGGGGAAACTTCAGTGTCATTTTTTACTTTTCTTTTTCTCGTGGCCCCCATGTGTTCATGCCTTCCTGGCAGCGTGAATGTCCTACAAATTTTGGCAGCATGGTGTTTTGCAAATTTTCAATTTTTTGTAGCATGAGTGTCTTGCCCTTGTTTGCGGCATGACTATCTTATCCTTGTTTGCAGTGTGACCATCATGTCCTTGTGTGTAGCATGACTACAAATTTTTGAGTTTTAAGCAGGGAATGGCAAACATTCCAGGGGAAAGCTTAGTGTGATTTTTCAGCCCTCCCTAGTAGCATGAGTCTAAGGCTCTCTGCAACATGATTTTCAGGGGGGGAAGGGGGGGCCTTAGCATGAGTGCACGGAAGAAGGCTTGTTTCTTCTATTTTTCACTTTTCACTGGTAGCAGGAACCTTATTGGAAGAAAACTTGCCTATGCCGCCTGTAGTGTGAGCTGCGTTACTGGGGTGGGGAGACTAGGGAGTTTCCTTGTTTATTATTTTTCCAGGCCTAGGCAGCGTTAGTCCAACCTTTTGTTTGTTTGTGCACGCATAATTGTCAAGGCTTTCCCTTGGTTTTCAAGCTCGACAACGCAAAAATAGATCCTAGGGTAACATGAGCTGGCTCCTAGCATGAGCTTGAATGTGGGATGCTAGTGTGAGTGTTGGGGATGAAGGCCCAACGTGAGCTACTGGTGGGGAGGCCCAGCGTGAGTTGGGCTAGCGTAGTTTCCATCGTGACCTGCCAAGGGTACCCAGTGTGAGATGGAATGTGAAGACACGTGTTGTTTGCTGGGATGCCCATTTTTTGCTAATTTCATGGTTTTACCGTTTATTTGTTTTCCTGAGACAAATGTTTAAACCTTGCTTAAGTAAATGTTTATGTTCCATGAATTTATTGTGAAATGGATTTTAATGTACCCCAGTGAGCATCAGATACACTAAATAGATATTAGAGTTCTTGTCTCATGGGGTGCAGTATTTGTTTATGTGATTTTTGGTTTTGTGTGATGTTGACCTATTGTTAGTACTTGGATTTTTTTACTTACCTAATGTTTCGGTTGTATGCAGGGGACCTAAATCTTCTCTCCTTGTCATTGAGCTTGTTGGCGTACTTGCTTGTTTTGGCCCCTTTAGGCCAGAGACACCTCCCTATGACATGCGAATTGGGCCCCATGTGATATGGTTCCATCCCTGGTGTTAGTTCATTTTTTTCATTTATCCTGCAAAAATTTAATGTGGTTATATGGTCTCACCTAAGTGAACAGATGGCTCGTGATATCATTGAGACCATGTTACCCACATTTACACAACACATGCTTTCCTTTCTCACTGATATCGATGAGGAACTTTTTAGAGTTGAGGGAGGCCCTACTGAGGGTCCTAGATCTACTCGTCCCTTGACTCGTGTGTGGGAGTTGCCTGCCTGTAGTTATTACAATAGAAACAACACACTTTTCTTAGCCCTCCGTGTGCATACTTTATTTTAGAACCCACCCGGGACAGTATATAAAGTGGATAGGTATGCTTTCTTGAGCCTTACTTTACATCTTTGATTCCCTTTTTGAGTTTTATGTCATCATCTAAATGTAAATGTTGTTTTCCTATGCATGCCTCATTTTGATGAGAATGGGATGCACGATGATGATGGTGGGCTTGCCTTAGCACACACAGCCCTAGAGACATTCATGGAGGACCCCATTCTTTGTGCCACTGTACTGGATCAAATAAAGGTGGCTATTATTAACTATCATAGGCAGTTCTCAAGATCATTTGAGTGCTTCCAAGTGCATGGTTGGTTACATAAGGATTGGTCTTCTAATGGGCCAATTTTTCCTCAAAGGATTGATCCTGCATCCACCTCACTTACACTAGTCACAGATGGTAAGTGACTGCACCTTAGACTCCACTTTCCTTTTTTTTTTTTGCATCATTATGTGTCATGTTCCTTTTCTAACTTTTCACTCTATGTTTTTCTTTTACAGTAGCCATCCCCCCCAAAGAAGTTATGATTACAACAAGGTGCACTGAGACCACGCTTTTTACAAAAATGGTTACAGAAGCAAGCTTCTAATTTGATTATCAGCCGCCTCACTTGGGCAGGTTTGATGGACCTTTTTATAGCCTTGACTCCTAGCATTCCGACTGTTGAAATGGTTACCATTGTTGACTCTTTCAGTTGTGATGCTTCTCGTTTTACCACATGTGTTCGAGGAGTAAAGGTATCATTCCACTTACCACTAAGTTTCTTTCCGATATTTTTGGCTTTCCCATGAATGGTGCCACGATAGCCATAGACAGAGCAACCAAAGACGAATAGGTCATAAGGGAACTTGAGCAGTGGTTAGGCATGCCTCGATGTCCTAAGGGATTTGCTATGCGAGAGGATGCCCAATCGATGGAGGTGAAATTCATGTATCCTCTCTTTCAGGCATGGGCATTCCCCAAATCTCTTTCTCAGGAAGAAACCTTGGGATTGATTCTACGCACGTGATACATGAAGTTTTAGAGATAGGCATGCAATACAATTGGGCATAATTTCTGGGATCTAGCCTTCATGGGGAGGTCATCAAGTTACGTTCAAGCATCCATGCAAAATCCCACTTCATATTTGCCTTCTTTGTGGGGTACCTGCACAGGTTCGCTGAATTCCTAGTAGTTCATGAGGATAACCACCACATTTTGAGAGATTGTTCGCAACTATCCCACCCTTGGATTCGCCATTTGTATAGCACCACTAGATCCGAGGACCCACTGAAAGACATTGAGGAGTTAGTATCAGTCACAATTGAGGGTGCATCTAGCCGTTCCTATCATTCCCATGATAGCTTGGGTTTGGAACCACCTAGGCTATGCATGTCTATTAAAAGGGTTGAACATTTGATTGGTGAGACTGTTGGGAAGTCCAAGACAAAGGTGAAGAGGAAAGAATGCCCAAGGGAGCCTGCTCTAGATGCAATGCCAACAAGAGTAAAGAAGATTCAGTTTGTACTGCCAGTGGAGGGTAAGTAGCTTATTTCATTATTACATATTTATTATTTTGTTACCTTTTGGTTTATATGTTATTGGATGTACTTATGTACTATATCATACTAACTCTAAGACTTTGGTGTTATTTCAAAGGAAAGTTCGGAGAGGGAGAGAGAGGTCATGGCTTTGATACCTGAGGAGGAGGGAAAAGAAAAGGAAGAAGCAATCGAGGAAGAAGAAATTCTTGTCCTACAAGAGGAGGATGTGACAAGCAACGTGGGGATGAAGCTTGCGGAGGCCTTGGATGCACTTAGGCATTCAAGTGATGAAAGAGATGTTCTCGATGATTTCTTTAATGGATCTTTGCAGCTTGGTAATCCACCTAGGCTAAACAACGAAGAGCTTCTTGGTATGTTCCATTTAGCTTAATCCATATTCTGTGTCTTTTAATTTTTGTGTGTTGTTCTTGATTATCTTGGTTATCAGAGGTAGATGCTGAAATTTCTAAGGCACATACACCCTGGGCTGAGGTGTCATGATCACAGACCCCAATTGAGGAGACCTCCCCTATTTGTCCCACATTAACTGACCCATTAAGGCCATGGCCTGATATGCTTAGCAAAATGGATTTTGTTACGAGCATCGTTAATGATGTGATTGCTCGCCTACAAGAAGCTCATCCAGAACTAGGTATGTGTACATTACATGTCATGCTAAGTGTCTGGTTTTATTTGTGTTTCTTTGTGTTCATTGTTGATCATGACTGATTCATGTGTGTGGAATTTGCACCTGCAAGTGCCAAGCTCCAGTGGGATCCTTCTGAAGCTACTCATATTGATGCCCTCCTTGAATTGCCAAGGAATATTGAACAAGTCCCAAGAAAGATTTACGATGCAATTTCTGGTTGGGTCATACAGAATGCTAAGTTAGTTTGGACTTTAAGGCTTTCAACTGAGTATATATGAGACGAGGTTCACTCATTGAAGGAGACATTAGCAAAAGAGAGAGAGGAGAAAAGGGATCTCTAATCCTGTTATGACTTTGCCGCTACCAGGTTTTCTAGTGATAGCACATGGCATCATTCGAAATCACCTACGCACGTTACTAGACGATTTTGAACAGCAAAGTGCAGGTGACATGAGACTTAGCAGAATAAGAAGCACAAATAGATTTGCTGAATAGGAAATTCCAAGATAAGAAATCCTTTGTTGCCAAAGTACAGAAATGGGGCCAAGACCAAAAGGACCACAAGCATCAGTATAAGAAATGGCTAGAGGAGGAGTCAATTGAACATCACTGGATGGAGATGTTCATTGATGGGTTAGGTTTGCGGTCTACTTATGATAGGTTTGTTGAGTGCACTGAGGTGGAGGGATCTCCTGAGAGAACAATTACCACCGTCTCTAGGGAGGCTGCGACAAGCGTGCTCTCTCTTGAGTGCCCTACTTGGACCCCGGTGGACAAGGGCAAAACAATCATTGGCATCGATCTTGGCTTGGATGAGGATTGGGCAAATGTGCCCAAGAAGGAGATTCTACAGGGTTTGGAGGCCAACTTAGGGCCTTCCTCACTTGTGAGTGTTTTATTGTGGAATTTATTTTTTGTATGGTTTTATTGTTTCATTGTTAGTGTTACTATTTTTTCTGATTTCTGTGTTTATGATTTGCTTTACTACTCTTACCTGTTTTGTTTTGTTTTTTGTTTTTTGTTTGTAGGGACATGTTAATGATGGAGTTGGCCCTAGTGGAGCAGGAGCGGATGATGAAGAGGATCTTGGGGATCAGCCCCCTCCATGAGCTTTGCGTCAATCAGACTTAGGTCGTTAAATGCTTTTGGATTTTTGGATGTTTAATGGAATGTATAAAGATTGGTGTAATGACATGGATTTAGTTGTGGTATAAAATGATTGCATTCCTTTGTTACTTTGATGTTCCATGTATATATATATATATAGTGTTATTTTTCATGTTTTTCATTGTTTTTCTTATTTTTTCAAGTATATCGTGAACATATGCATGTAGCTAAATGTAACATAAATTTCTAAAATGTAAAGCGAAACGTAAGGTAAATATTTGAAAAAGAAGGCATTGACCATGTATGAATCTAAATTATAACTTGTAACTTGTAAATGAAAGTTCAATGTAGAATGACAGGAGTTCATGAATTTGTAACTTGTTGACTCTAGTTTAAAGCCATTTCGGGCTAGGTATATCAGTTTAAAGTCGTGATGGACTGTTGCATCTATTGTTAAGAAAAGGAGGATTACTGTTTTTATGCCATAGTGGGCCAAAAGTAGTAACGGTTTCAGAAAGTTTTAAAAGGAACTGACCATTTTTTACCATGGCTAGTTTAACGTCATTTCGGACATTTGGTAGTTTAACGTCATTTTGGACATTTGGTAGTTTAACTATGTTTGTTGAGTTGCTTCTTGATCCTTTGTAGCTTAACATGTTGGGTTGGGCATGTGGGTAAAATCTTATACTCACCTTCCTCTTCATCGATGATATCAAAGGGTAATTCCAACCAAGAGACATTAGTAGGAATGGCGCCTATGTTTGTGTTATCTGGCGTTTCCTCAGTTTCAGTAGGGTTGAGAGCTATCGTTGGGTTTATTTTTTGAAGTATGCCCCTAGTTCCTTGCTTAGGCTCAATGAACTCAACTTCTGACTCTTGATCTACTCTAGGCTTTGAGAAAGTAGGTGGTACTATTGTATCCCCATATATGATGATCTCACCACCCTCGTAAGGTAGGTGGATCTCCTGATGGATTGGTGAGGATACAGCTTTAAGTTGGGCTAGCCAAGGACATCCTAGGATCAAATTAAACCTTGGCATTTCATCAACCACTATGAATTCAGCTGATGTGGGTTATTGGTCCCTAGCTATGAAATCCAAGGTAACCATACCTTTCACCCCAATGCGAGAACCACTGAAGGATTTCAAGAAAGAAGTTGTCGTGGGCTATATTTGTTCAGTAAGTCCCATTTTTTCGATGATGGGAAAAGGTATTACATTTGTTGTCGCACCGTCATTGACATGCACCCTACGTATCTTGAAGTGATTAACATGTATCGTTATGAACATAAGAGCTATGGTGACTTCTCCTATTTTCTCATCCAGCTTAATGTCCTTAGCGCAAAACTCTAGGGATGTGGTCTTCGATTCCTGAGGTTGTGTGGAAAATACTGCATAAATGGATGGTTCTTCTATAGGAAGGTCTTCACTAACAGGGACCGAAGTCAACATACGCACAAGAGCTTCTCGATGTACTGGTGAAGTCATTACTAGATCATACAAGCTTAAATAAGTATTCTTTTGTTTTAAAAATTGTGTGACCTGAGTCAACGCACTTGCTAGGTCTTTACCATTTGGGGCACCCCTGTCTATGGAGATTTGGTCCATTTGAATCAGCATTCGTATTTCTCATGGAGGGGTCTTTACATTAGTAGCCGAGGATGCTGGGTTTAGGATATGACTCGTGACATTATCCTCAGTTTGATGACTTGTACTAGGCTCATTAATGGGCGGATCCATGGGAACATTGTTTAGCAATTTTGGCTTTGGTGGTCCTAATTTGTGTTGATGGTTTTCTCTTTCCAAACGCTCTCTTGTCAACCTATCAACAAGATGTTCTCATAGAGGTCATGGGGAAGTAGAGGCGGGTTGTGTGTCAAGGTGTTTTGGCACCCGAATCACAAAGGGAATGGGTTGATTTTCGGATGGTATGGTTGTTGTGGCAACAGAAGGAGGTACATGGATGACAAATGGTTTTTGTGGGGTGGGAGATGCATGTATGATGAAAGGAGTCTGAGTAGATGTTGGTGTAGGTGTGTTCTCTAAAGGCCTACGGATTACAAAAGGTTATTGTGGGACGTCTTGTCTACTTTCCACATGGATACTATTAATTACATATGGTGCATCATTGGTGTTGAGAGGATCCTTGTAGACTCCCATGGGTTGGTTTTGGGGTCTCACTGGGTTTTCCTCATTGAATACTACTTCACCTCTGTCAATCATGCGTTGTTTATCTTGTTTTAAGGTGAAGTAGTAATCAGTTCCATGACCAGGTCGTTGGTGATACTTGCAAAACCTATCCAACCTAAAACCTCTTGGAATGGGGGGTCCATTAGCTATTGCTACGGCTAGGTTTTTGGCCAACTCACAAAATTGATCATGTTTTTGAGATGCCGCGAGAGACATTTGTTTATGTTTAATTAGCTCGACCTTTAGAAGTTGATCAAGAAATTGTGTAGGCTTCATGGGCAAGGGTGTGTATTGAGTGGGATCTTTTCTTTCGAATGCACGGGCATGACCCATGTTGTTATTTCTATTTGAGGAAGTTTCAGATGTCAACATAGGTGTGTTTCTTTCATAGCTATTTGGAAGAGCGGGTTGCATTCCCTTTTTTCCTGAATGGTTAGATCGGGTTGTCTCAACCATTGTCACTATCATTGTTCTAGATTTATCTTTCTTCATATGTTGGCTTTTAAAGGTCAAGTAGGTTGGGTCATTGCTTATTTGTGCAGCCTCTTCTATGTCTTTAATTTGCACAAATGCTTGGCTCAAGGTACAGGGTTTTAAGTAGTAAATTTTCATTTTAATAAAGTCATTCATAGCTGCCTTAAGGATGGTAAGCAGATATGTTTTAGGAATAGGCTCATGAAGTTCATTTAGGACTGCACTCCACCTTTGGATAAATTTTTGTGCTAGCTCTAATGGCGCTTGTTTAATTTGAATCAAGCTATCTAACATGGCTTCAGGTTTCAGATTGTACTTGAAACAGGTGACAAAATGATGCAACAAGTCCTCTAGAGAAGATATGGAGCTATGGGGTAAAGCTGGGTACCAGTCTAGGGCTTTTCTAGTTAAGGACATAACAAACACACGTAGAATCACATGAGGCCATGCTTGAAGCAATAGACATTCTATTCAGACTGTTACTAGGTGAGCGTTTGGGTCTCCTTCTCCATTGTACTTGGTTAGTTGGGGTAATGAAACTCCTTTTGGCAAGGTTAGCGGTGGAATTGAGGGGTCAATCGGATCACCTTGATAGAAGTCTAGTACTTTGACTTCCTCAGTGTTAATAGTTTTAAGACATTTTAATTCTTTTGCTAACAAGTGCATCATTTTCTTCATATTTGCCCACTCTTGAGTGGTAGGTAGAGTGGCTGGTTGAGTAGATGGTGGTTGATAATGACTTGATTGTTGCATTGTTTGTGGAAAGAGAGACTGTTGGACTATCGTTTGTTGTAGAGGGGTGACATTTGGGGCTAAGGCTATGAGGTGTGGTATGCTATAATGAGTAGATAGGTTTTTCTGAACAACTGGTGAAACCCACTGCCTAGTCACAGGTTGTGAAGTGACCAGTGGTGCTTGTTGGATTTGCACTTGAGGTATGTAATGGGTGGATGTAGAAGCTGGTATGATCGATGGCATCCCAATCACTTGAGGTCAAAAGGTTGATCCTACATTAGTTTGGGGAGGAGGTTGTTGGGTTTGTATTTGCAAAGGTGCAATGGAAGTGGACGTGTTAGATTGAATGATGAATTTGGAGAAGATGGGAATGGGAGTGGCTACTTCTTGTAGAGAAGCGGGTGGTGGAAATATAGTCTCTTCTAGAAAAGGTTAAAAAAATGGGTTCGTATGGGCATGGGGACTAACGGTATGGTATGAATCCCCATGTTTGGATTGGGTTGCGAAATCATCTTCCTCGTCTCCACCTTAAGGCTCTATTGGACGTAATTGTAGGGCTTGACTTCTATCCATGAAAAGTTGGGATATGAGTTTATGATGGTGTTCAGACTGTGGGATTATGTCAAATGTTGAGGAAATGAGTTCATGACCTCCTTTGTGGATAAGTTCATAGTCTCGCTTCGCTTCCCTTTCTACACGATCGATGGGTAAGCTGGCTTGGATCTTGACACTGATGAAATTATACTATTTGGGGGTAAGAGTCACATAGGTAGGGTCTTTGCCCTATAGCCTTAGTGACTAGTGCATAGGGCCTTGGGGGTTTATCTATTCAATAATAGTTATGGATTTCGTAGCAGTCATAGGGTTCGAGGTTTTAGCCCTAAAGTCTAAGATCGGCAATGTTACTGGGTTAATTTGGGAGGATTCCATAATGAACATGAGTAAACTGAGTTAGAAAATTTGAACGTGAGCAACGTGAGCAACTTGAACGTAAACTGAACGTTAGCACCCACAACGTGACCAATGGCAGCATGACCAACGGCAACGTCAGCATCAGTACCCACAACATGAGTAACTACAGCATGACCAACAGTAGTGTGACCAACTCTAGTGCAGCGTGACTGACAAACAGAAGCTGGAGCATGAGTTAATTGCAGCGTGATCGATAGACTACGTGAGCTGATAGCATGACGCTGACAAATAGGTGAGCTAACTGCGTGTGGTATTAGGAGTAGACAGGATAGGTAAGTCAATCTAGCGTGTGTAAACTGATTGGGCTTTAATTAGTATTTAGTTTGTGCAGTGTTTAGACAAGTAGCGTGGTCAATGTTTCGATAGACAGCAAATAGTTCAGGTCCTCCTTCTAACGCCAATTTACTGTACTGACCTAAATCGTTAGTGTAAGGCTAGAGGGAAAAAACAAACACTGAAAGATCATCGAGCAGACACAGCTGACCCTAACTTCACTTGAGGGCAAGCTGGAAAAGGGAACGAAGGTAAAGTGCCTTGGATGGTCTGCACGCAAATCAACCAAGGACTTCCCTGAGCATAAACTATGGCTTGCATTGGGGTTAACCTAACTGACGTCTTAAAACGTAAACCATGCACATGAAATGTAAACAGAACGTATGCATGTAAGTATCATGAAAAAAACATAAATTGAACATAAACTGAATGTAAAATAGAGTAAATAGAAATAATGGCTGGCAAAATGAATTGTATTTTATTTCTTAGAAAATATGTGCACTGGTCAAAGCGTAGCTGCACATGTGGATGATAGGTCAAGTGCCAAGCCCCAGCGTGATGTGATATGATGTGTGTCAGAAGTGCTTGGATGCCAGGAGTTAAGTGTACCGAGCGCCCAAGGATTGTTAATCTGAGTTTCCTAAGCCGTCAAATTTCAAAATTGCCAAGCCTTTTTATGTGAATTGATAGGGTATTTATAGGGTTGGGCCAGGCTCGGGTGCGGAATTCAAGGATGGAATCAACGGCTGGGAGATGAGAGGAAAGTGGATCAAGTGACATGTGTCTGTATGTGAGTTGGACGTGTGTGGACAAGCTACATTCTGGACTAGGTGCATTGTATCTTACAACGTGTGATAACTCAGTCAAGCTGGCTTACACTCATGGCACATACAATTCGGAGCATAAGAGCTCAACAAATAAAAAATGATGTAAATTTACAATGAAATGAAAATGTACAACAAGAGAAATTAACTCTGGCTCGCTTGAAACTTCTGGAACTTTGAATTGACTACTACAAGATGTTGATTTGAGTGGTTCTGTGGCTATTTGAGGTGTCTCACTCACACATGGGGTGATTTTGTCATAGCATGGGGTGATTTTGTCACAGCATGGGGTGATTTTGTCACAGCATGGGGTGATTTTGTCATAGCGTGACCTCAACGTGTGCATGCTACACTCACTTGCACTCACGCTGTAGCGTGTCCCTAGTGTGATCTCAGCATGAGTGACTTGAAAGTGATGCATTTTACTCCAGATTTTGATTTTTGAAGCCTAATTCTTGAGTACAATAGTTTCCTGTCTGTGTCTGACCCTGAGAGTGATCTGAAATCTAGAATTTGAGGCTGGATGTGCCTTGTTTGAAGCCACTTTTGGCAGCTCACGCTGGACTCACGCTGTAGCATGACCACAATGTGAGTTGCAGCGTGACCACATCGTGAGCCACAAAAACTTCTATTTTTGGACTCAAAAACTAAAATTTTGAAGGCTGAAGGTTGAAGTTGTCAACAATGAACTCTGAGGGTGAGTTGCTCTTTGGAAATCAAGTCATTTTGACTCAGTTTTGAGGCTCCTAGAGTTAGTCACATTAGACTCATGCTGCAGCATGTCCCTAGCATGACCACAACATGTGTGTGAAAGTATGAATAGTTTGTCTCCAAATTTGAATTTTTGAATGCTAAAACCTGGAGTGGATATCAGTGGCCCTCAGGGATGGCTTGCACTCTCAAATTTTGACCATTTTTGACTTGGTTTAGAGGCTTCTAGGGTTGGTCATGCTGGACTCATGCTACAACGTGACTACAGCATGCCCTACAGCGTGAGTGTGAAAATTGCAATTTCTAGCATGTGTTTCCTAGGATAGGCTAGTGTGAGTGAGCTTGACTTAGTGAAATTTTTGCCTCCCAAAGGTCAAGAGGGCTTTGAGTTTTTCTCACTTCAAAGTGTTAGGCTGAAATTAGTGGTGTTTCATTATTGAATCAGGATTAAGGGAAGAATGTTGGTTGTAAGCCTAATTCTAGAGATATTTTATTTATTGTGTTGAATAAGTCTTTATCAATTACTAGAGTTCTTGTTTCTTTCTATTTAGGTTCCATGATAAAACTGCTCACCTAGTCATTAGATAACGACTGTTAATGACATATCATTAGGAATTTAGTTGTTGTGTCGCCTGTTAAATAGCCCACTTAGTCATCTATTGTATGTGTATTGTTTTCTTCATCTGAAAAAAAATTAGTTTATTCCTACTTTGACATTAAACTTAAATCGAGAGAAGCTAGGATAATTTTGAACTACACATCCAAAATCTTATTGGATAAAATCAATGATTTTTTTACATAGGGCTTAATCATAAATATAGCTATTAATGGCTAGTTGAACTTTCATAACAAGTTTGTTTGATTTGCGTTTCAAACACTTCCTATTTTTTGTAATTTTTTGTAATTAATTGCATAAACCTAGGAAAATTATGATTAATTTACTATTCAAATTAAATTTTAAAAAAATTATTTAAAATAGAAACATACTAATGAGCGACAAGGTACCCCTATGCCCAACCATATGAATCACAAGCATTCACACATGATTTGATCGAATTCTGCGGACTTTATCATTTCCAGTGCACTAGCCCTTTAGGAAGTGAATATAGCCTTAAGGTCAATCGTTGTCCTCCCAATTACACTTGTGACATTCATTGGTATGGTTAAGTGTAACTGAGGCATCCAATTTTTATCATTTTGTATTTTATATTTTGGGTGCTTGAAATGTAGCTAAAAGGAATTTGATTACTAACCTAAATTAATTAATTAACTAGCATTTAACTAATCCTAACATAAGTATCCATTCCAACTTTCTATACATGTCCTAAACCCACGTATCCATTGCTAGGTGGCCAAGCACTATTCTTCTGGGCGTACCAAGCAATAATGCTACTAGGATTACCAAGTGAATATGTGTTATGCTCGAAGCAGTCATACTTATGTGTGTAATCTATCTAGCTTAATTGTCTCATTAACGTAATAACAAGAAAATATTTGATAACTAATTGAAAGAATTTAATAAATAATTGAAAATATTAAATGCATAAATAAAATAGCTAATCTATCTAAAGTGCTACAAGGTTTATCAGAAAGCTCATCTTTATTGCTGCACACACTGCCATGCTTAGGTACAACAATGCTCAAATAAAGATCCATACACTCAATAACTCCTACTATGGGCATTCAAGGAAAAAAAATCTAACTTTCGAGTCGAAAAAATGTAAGAGCTTTGCTACTACTAAAATTTGGACTTCCCATGAATGTGGTTGGTAGGTGCGTATTTATAGGCGATGGATAGACACTACGTTGATGAGGCCTTGTCAATGTAGGTCGAGATGCGTCAATGAGGCCTTGTCAACACAGTCAGTTGCATCGACGAGGCCTCATCAACATAGCTAACCAATGGCAACTCATCATATCCCCATAGCTAACCAATGAAAACTCATCCTTGAGTTATTTTTATAAAATTGGGAAGGTATGGGATTATTGATTGACTATTCTTTAACAAAAAAAACTTGACCAACTTGATAAAAAATGGAGTGCCCGGGTGTACGAATTAACACATTACAAAATGGTGGTGTTCAGGACACAAAATTGAACACCATGGTATAACTTTTTAAAAACTAGACAACACATTCCTTAATGATGTGAAGCTTGTTGGAGAAGATCAAACAGTCCCAGGCAATGGTGGTTCTTAAGGCTTCGAGCAACCTTCATCAGCTTCAGGCACTGGTGGTGGTTGAGGTGGCTATGGTTGTCATGCTACTGCTACAGCTTCAAGTGGAAGGTGGAAAGCATCTAATAGGGCTTTAATTTTCCCTTTCTTACTCCTGGGATCATGCACCATTCATGCAGCTTCCCTAATATGGGTTAGAACAGGCACATCCCAAGGACACAAGATTGCTGGAAAAAACTCCTTGACATTGATGAACCAAGCAACAAACTATTTGCATTCAATGTTAAATGCTCACACTGTGTTCTTTAGCTCCTAGTAGTCATTCATCTATTTGGCTAGGTCCTTAACAATGGATTGCTCATATATGAATCATCCTTTGAGGACTTCAAGTTCAATGTTAGCAGTATCAAGCTTTTGCTTGGTATCCTTGTGATGTTTGAACTTGGCCTCATATAGCAGATGTGAGATAGCCACCT
This sequence comes from Gnetum montanum, assembly GCA_015680685.1. Classification (NCBI taxonomy): domain Eukaryota; kingdom Viridiplantae; phylum Streptophyta; class Gnetopsida; order Gnetales; family Gnetaceae; genus Gnetum; species Gnetum montanum. The sequence continues at coordinate 220,796 of MNCI01021706.1, forward strand.
GCTTCTCCAATTTTGACCATGGCCATTCGGTTGTCAACATTGCTAGGGTTGCATAATGGAGATTGGCCAACTCCATATACTCTGTCATTTCATTGATTTGCAACTCCTTTAAGCATATCTTTGCTTTGTTGTAGGCATCAATCTAATCAAAGATGGGCTACCACATCTCTCTTCGTTACTAGAGTTACTAGAGGACTTCATTTACCTTAGCCTTTACCATCTAGATTTCTTTTTCATTAATTTCCTTTGTAAGCCAACCTAGTCCCTGTAGTAATTTTTCACTCTTTTAAACTTGAGAGCTTCGTTCTTCCAAGAGGTGATTTTGATGGAAAAATTTTGTCGTAAGGTGCATACCTCCTTCATTGATAGATTGTGGTTCTCTATGGTCAATTTCCTCAGTTCAGTATTGACTCTAAAAAGCTGCTCCTGCTATTGATGAATGAATTCTTGCATTTGATCTCTTTGAGCATCAACATTTTACAGGTGATGATTTTGTATAGTCAATGCTTCATTTTCTTGGTGCATTTGATTCAAGTCCTTTTTAATTGAGTGCATTTAAGCTTTTGCCATAGACTGTTTGAAGATGGTCATTACTAATTCCTCCATAGCCTTTTGAAATCATTCCTAAAGTTGTTTGATAGCTTCATCTCTTGTCGTTGTTAGGCCAAGGATTTCTTGTTCTGCAAGTCGAGCTTGAAGTTCAGCAACCTTTGCAACTAAGTGTTGATTTTTCTCTTGAGCCATTTTTAGTTGCCCCTCCAAAATAATGCATCTGTCCCTTGCATTCAATAGCTCTAACTAGGTTGCAGTGATGTTCTCCAAAAGATCAAAGATATTTGGAGTCGGTTGCCTGGTTCCTACTAGTCGTTCTAGTAGTTGTTCATGTTGGGCTGCATTTAATTTCTTGCTGACTATGCCTGTGGATGTCTACACATCTTGGAGTGTAGATACATCTTGTACACATGCCATAGGTGCATTCAATGCTTTAACTACATGGTTAGCTACCACTTCTATTGCTATCTCCTACCCTTGGTGTTGCATCACCAAAATAGTTGCCTCTTCACCTTCCTCTAATCTCATCAAGAAAGTGGAAGCATTTCTAGAGATTTCTAGAAATAGATGATGTGTTGCTAATGACACCTTCACCTATTTAGCATTTGGATTCGACATTGAAGTAGCTGCATTCTTTGGGTAGAGAAAATGAAACCACCCCTCTGCATCTGGCTAACTATTCAAGCCACCTTATTAAGGTGACTTATTGTTGGCCGATATACAGATGGATCCACCCCACTTATTCTTGCATGTTGCTCTTGTTCACTTAAGAGCTACTCTTGAATTTTTCATAGATGCTCGAGGATTACATAATCCTTCAATGTTGTCTCCTGAGTGGGTAGTGGTGGTGACAACTCCTCTTCTTGAATAGTTGGCATTTTTTCTTTCATGATTTATGCCCATGAGGCCAAGGGAGCATGCTTGAGAGTGTCATTTGAATAGTGAACAATACTTTCCCTCTTGCAAATTTTCCTAATGAGGCATAGAAAGGGAAAGATCTTCCTTCCATGTTTGTTCTTCTTGAAATGCTTCTTGATCTCCAAATAAATTAGTTGTGAAAGGTTAACAGGAAATTTCCTGCTTAGTGCAATGCATGCTTGAATAGAGAAAGTAGTCACCTTGCTTGTCCTCACTATTGGATTGAGGTGATAGGCCACAATCTTGAAATAAATTCACTCTACCATTGTGAGCGTGCCATACTCCTTACAATCCACCCCGTAGCATTGTGGGGTCCACTTCCTTTTTTCCTTAGGATCACCTTTTATTGATATCTTTGCTAATTGTGTTCCAATATCTGGCAACCACAATGCCTGTGCAATGGCCTCCATCAAGTAGGACACTTGAATGTCCTTGATTTTTATAATGAACCCTGGCCTTCAACTATTCCAAAAGAGATAGGTCTCTCCCATGTACCATTTCCCACTAGTTGTGATGATTGGCCACATGGGAGAGGTGTGCAATTGTGGTCTGACATCCTCTGGGGCTTTTTCCAAAAATGGCCAAAGTTTTATCTCTTGAAGAATTGATCTTTGGATCTCTCAAGACTTATTGATGTCTAGGCAAGCTTGATTCAGAGTGACCTCAAGCCTTGGCACAAGTCCAAGCACTTCTCCTCATTGAGATTGTTCTATAGGCACTTCTTCTTTTGGAATCTATTGAACAAATTCCACTTTGAGATCCTCAAGAAGAGGTCCTATTGCATGGGTCACCTCTTGTTATTCTTGGCCATGTTCTTGCTAGCCCCTTCCAACTCTGGGTCATTTCTTTTACAGTTGTGAGGGTTCTTTTTCTTGTGGACATTTTTGTTTGGGTGCAATCTGTACTCACAATAGAACCATGGGTTAGCAATCATTGTGTAACCTTAAAACAATTGGGATAACTCTTGAGGGCATTCAGACTTGGCTAAGTTGTGATTATGGCTAATTTAATTAACTTAATTGTTATTTCTATTTATGCCTTATCATTGATAAATCATCTCGGAGATTGTTGGAAGGGTTAACTTAGAAAAATTTGATGTTTATGTATGATTAAGGTTACTAACCCTTGGGGGAGTTAGAAATTTTTTTTCAAAAATTACATTAGAAACGTTAAGGTTTGTGGCCCCCACGATAAAGATCTTACCTCCAATAAGTGCAAGATCAAAAAACGGAGTGATTTGGATAAACGGTTTGAAAGTTATGGACTTTGGAAGGCTTTGGGCTCTAAAAAATTGAAAATTCCTCGTGTGTTGAGAAAATTGCAAAAAATTCCAAATTTGCTAGTGGTATATATAGTATTTTTGAATTACATTGATGAGGCCTCATCAATGCAGTTGTTGACCATCGTTGAATTTTGTTGACTTTGGTCAAACTTTCAAGATACAAAGGATTTTTTGATGAAATTGAGGTCAAATGAAAGCTTAGAAGATCAAGAATAGTATGAAACCATGAGAAGAGGCCATTGAAGTTCATAAATTTGAAAAAAATGGAGAAATTTTGATTTTTAATGGATGAATGCAATGAAAGATTAAGGAGTACTAAGTAGTTTACATAATGGAAAATTTGAAATATAAGATTGTAGCGATGTCAAAGGTAAGGAACCTTAACTAATCAAGCCAAAAGCTATGCAAGTGGGTCCTTCCCATAGTAGGCTCATGTCCTTTTTGCCCTTGCATAACCTCAACTAAGGAGTCCATGGGCTCCATAGTTTTTTTTGAGAGAATGTTCAGGTATGTATTACTAAGTATGGTACACGAGTATACAATTACAAGTGGGGG
>MNCI01021706.1:224769-236416 GCA_015680685.1 Gnetum montanum
GGTCTAGACCAAAGCCATCCACTTTCAATGACTTCACATCACCACTATAAGACCGATCCACTCACTTTAGATACAAGAGTATCCCCGCAAGACAACCACAATTCCACAAAGAGGAGAGATTTTTAGGAAGTGTGAGAGGGAGAGAGAGAGGGCCTTAGTTAGAGAAGACCTTTAGGCATAGGTGTATGTCTTTCGAGTTCCATAACTAGTGCTTGTAGCCTTTTTATTTGTCCAAGGCATGTGTTTTAAATTCCCATTATTTTTTTTGAAATGGAAACCACACCATCCAAGGACTTATTCATGTTGAAGGGGTGTGCCTTGAATTTCCATTTTTTTTCAATGATGGTAACCACACCATGCAATGATGTTATTTGTCTTCCTATCATTGGGTGATATGGAACAATAAGAAGTCTATGAAAAACACTCAAGCACTCAAGCAAGAAGAAGAGTACAAAGAGTATTGAGTTCCCTTGAAGTCACACCCTTTACAAACCTTTGGATCCTTCCTAATTCTGGAACTACCAAGGTCACTAATTGATTAAAAGTTTCTTTAATGAAAAAGAAACCTCAAATTCTAAAAACAAGAAAAACCATAAAGTTCTTTGGATGGGTGGATGATGTGGACTCATTACCTATCCCATGAAAAATAAACCATGTCAAAGTCATCATACATCAAAATTCAAAAATAGAAACTAAACATCAACAATCACACATTAAGCACAAACCATCATTAGTAAACGACCACAACAACATTGTGTTCTATGATAATAAAGTAGATTTATTAGCAAAATGAGAAAATATTACACTTAATCAAAAGAAACACAAGAAAAAAAATAATGTAAAATATATAATAAAGTGTAAAATAATCAAGAAAATTTAAATGTATAAAAATGGTATAAAATTAGAAAAATTTGAAAATAAAAAATTTGTAAATAAAAAATGTGAAACATAAAAAGGATAGAATAATTGAGAGGCCATGGTAATGGTTAACATAGATGGCCATATCCCCCACAACTGAGTTGGAAGGAGGAGATCTGAAAAATAGAACATGGATGTCCATCATGTGAGGTGGTAGTTACACTAGCCTATTTTGGTTCTACGAAAGGTTTAATTTGTTGGAAATTGACCAACTGCTTTTTATTTAGGCTGTCAAGTTTGTAAATTCTCATGGCCCTAGAGGGAAAGGTTTGATCAATTATATAAGGTTCCTCCCATAATGTTTAAAATTTTCATTTCGAGGTATATGTGTGGGGTTCCAATAAAGAACCTTATCTCCTAGTTGAAACCTTACTTTCCTAATTCTAAGGTCATGTCATTGCTTACTGAATGCCTTGTTCACCTCATTCAAAGATAGGGCCACTAAGAGATTTTTATCTAGCATGTTCAAATTGATCAATCTTTCCTTTTGTGCTAAACTTAGGTCAAGGTTTAGATCATAAGTCATTGAGAGTGTATGGAGCTCAAATTGAATTGGGAGTGTTGAAAGCTTCCCGTACACTAACTCATAGGGAGAATATCCAATAGAAAGTTTCCAAGTTGATTGGTAAGCCTAGAGAGCATCATTAAGTTTTGTGCTCCAATCCTTCCTATATTTGATAATGGTTCACGTTAATATTTTTGTAATCTCCTGGTTGGTTACCTCTGCTTGACCATTGGCTTGGGGGAGGTAAGGTGTTGTTAATTTATATTCTACCCCCAAGAATTGCATTAATTTTCTAAATGTGGCACTTTTGAAATGAGTCCCATTATCAGAAATTAGTGAACATGGCACCCCAAACCTATTTATAATATGTTGTTGTATAAATCCAGTGATAGTGGATGATGTGCAATCTATAACTGCTACTGCTTCAGCCCATTTTGTGCAATAGTCAACTACTACTATAACATATGCTTTCCCATTATACATGGGTGTGATGGGATTCATGAAGTTAATGCCCCATATGTTGAAAGGTTCTAGTGGTTAGATCCATTGTTGAGGACCTTCCATATGAGTGATCATCCCCCTGTCACATTGACAATGTTCACAAGACTTGACAAACTGGTGGACATCCCTAAAAATTGTAGGCCAATAGTATCCTTCCATCAGGATTTTTATGGCCATGCATCTCCCTGCATAGTGGCTCTGCAAGGTCCTTCATGAGCATCTTGAAGAATGCACAGTTGATCTTTGTTAGGGACATACCAATGAATCAGGCCATCAACACACACCTTGTAAAGGTATCTATTAACTTCCATGAAGTATTTGACTTGATAAAGAAATTGTTGCTTTTTTCTAAAATTCAAGTCTTGTGACATCTCTTGAGTAAGAAGATATGTGAGGATGCCATTATACCATTTTTCTTTTTCAAGCACTTTTCCATTTATTGCTCCAATAAAGAGAAGTTCGTCTGGAAACTAATTAGAGAGTGGGCTCTCCTCCTCTTTGTTATCCCATCTTAAGTGAGAAATATGGTCAGCAACCACATTCTCAGTCCCTTCTCGATCCACCATAGTAAGATTGACTTCCAAAAAGATCACAAGCCACCGTATAACATGGGGGCTCACCATTAGCTTATTCCTAAGGAATCGAATTGCATTCTGGTCTATATATACAAATACTTTATAACCTAACACATAATTTCTAAACATTTCTAACACATACACCATTTCCATTAATTCCTTCTCTATGGTGGTGTAATTTAATTGTGCTTCCATAATTCTTTAACTAACACAGTGGATATAATATGGACATTTATTATCATTCATCTATGTGAGTACTACTCCCAAAGCATAATTAAATGCATCTATCATGATATGGAATGGTTTGGACCAATCAAGTGCTCATAGCATTGGTGTTTCTACAAGTTTCTCTTTTCATTGTTGGAATCCTTTTCACATTCCCTGGTCCAAATGAAAGGTGCATCTTTCTTTATAAGTTCTACCAATGAGTTTGCAATCTTAAAGAAATTCTCAATAATCCACTAGTAGTAACTAGTGTATCCAAGAAATGATCAAACATCTTTAATGATATTTGGTTGGCATGTTATTCCTTGGATTACCCTTATCTTTTTTGAGTCTACCTCAATCCCTTTCTGCGAAATTTGGTATCCTAGCACAATGCCTTCTTAGAAAATGAGATGGCTCTTTTGCCAGTTGAACTATAGGTTTGTCTCAACACATCTCTTCAATACTTGCTCAAGTTGGTCCAAGGCTTACTCAAGTAGCTCTATAGGTGGAGAAGTCATCCATGAAGACTTCAACACCACTACCGATATGTTGTTGAAAGATAGTAAGGACCAAGTGTTGAAATGTTGCAGGGGCATTGCATAGGTCAAATGGCATCTTACAGTATGCAAAAGTCCCCAGGGACTCATGAATGTTGTCTTGGCTTGGTCTTCTAGTGCAATTTGGATTTGGTTATAGCCATTATAATCATCTAAGAAACTATAATAATAATACTCAGATATGGTGTCTAATACTTGATCTGTGAATGGCAAAGGAAAGTGATCATTAAATGTTACCATATTTAACAACCTAAAGTCAATGCAAACTTGCCATTTACCATCCTTCTTTGGTACAATTGCGAGTGACCTAACCCACTCAATATCTGCAATTGGATAGATAAACCTAACCTTGAGGAGTTGCTCCATCTCCTCCTTAACGATTTGCTTCAATTTGAGGTTTAGCTACCTTTGTGGCTACCTTTTAGGCTTCATGGCTATGTCAATGTAGATGTGGTGCTGGCATATCCTTGGATCAATTGCTATTAGCTCTGGATATGACTAAGCGAAGGCTATTGATCATTTATTCATCACTTTCAACAAATTTCTTTCTGTTCAAAAGCAAGTTTGGCATTAATGATGACTGGTTTACCATTCTTTAGAAATGCATACTCCATTTTGATTGTTAAATTTTTTAGTTCTAAGGCTCCTACTTGAAGTGATCAGGGATCTCCAACTCTCCCCAACAGTTACCATCATCTTCATTAGAGAGTTGGGAATGGACTTGTTCAATTTTTTCCATGCCTTCTACATATGCACAAGTTATGCTCTTAGTTGGCTCCATGCATATTGTGCTACTATCTAAATCAGCTATTAGCCATTGGGTGTTCTCTTGCTTCGTGGCTACTATGTATAGGCACCTTTGAATGTTAATTTCTTACACACATTGATTACATGCCTTAATATATGTGCTTTTTATTGATCAAATATTTTGCACGCAATTACACCTGCTGTCACTGTACACAATGCATGGAATACACTTCTTCTCAAATTTTCCTAACTCATTCTCCCTAGATATTTTGAAAGATTGGTCCCTTATACCCATTCGTGCATCGATTGTGCTTACCCAAGCCCTTCCCATAATGATGTGGAAGTCACTTTTATAGTTTTCCACCTTGATTACCAAAAAATCAACATGATAGGACCACCCATAAACTGTGGTCACAATGTCCTCTATTAATTCCAAAGGAACCATAATCAATTGATCTGCTAATTCTAAACAGATGTTGCTCTTCTTAAGAGGTGGTAGGTTCCCAGCTTTGTACATATCATGGGAGATGAGATGAACTTTGGAGCCAAAGTCAAGAAGAGCCTTGCATGGCTCTTGTCAAGCAATTTGTAGAAAGATGAGTGGACTTCTTGGATAAAATCTTTTTGTAGAAAGGTTTCTAGCCTTGATCCAGTTAGAAACAACATGAGTTAGCATTATAGTGCAGATCCTAGGTGACACTTGGTTTGAAGAGTGCTCAAAGGTATTTGATGTAGAGGATGAGGGTACTCGAGATGCAAGGCGATTAGCCGAAGTATATTGTAAGGGTTAGAGAGGACTACTAGGCTAAAAGAAAGGTTGTTTCCTTTATTGATTATCTAAACAACTTAGTTGAAAAACTAATTGTGAGTATATAGCCCTTGTAGCATTTCATTGTTGTGGATGTGGGGGAATTTTAGCCTGCATGGATGGAGTAGGAGGTAACTGAGTTAAAGGTGGAGATGTAGGTGTAGAGGAATGTGGAGGATGATAAGGATACAAATATGGGTTTTTCCCTCAGGTGGACGGTGAATGTGTTCGGTGGTACTCTAGAGGGTAATAATGATGCTAGAATGATGCATGACTTGCCAAAATTCTAAGGGAGATGGGTTGCTAAACATAGTACCGGTATAGATCTAGTTGCTTATAAGGGTACTGCTGCCTTGGCATTAACCACAATTATGGTTGGTACCACTGTTGGTACTATTCATAATGTTTTGGAGGAGTTCCACTTGGGTAGTAAGCTTATTGTTGCTAGTGGAACTGTCTTGGACTACCTTGAGGATAAGGTAATCATCTTGGAGCTTGCCTATGTGCTAAGTAGGGGTTTAGATTCTTGTAAGTGTGACACCACAAGACAACAGCCCTTTAGATGTTCATATTGACAAATGTCACATTCAGTTTCATCATTAGAGTTAGACTCCACAACTGCCTCTACTGCAGTAGCTTTGCCCTTACTCTTTGGTAGGCATGTTTAGCTTCTTTTCACCTCCTGTGATTACGATTAGTATTTTGCTCTTTGGATTCTTTAGCAATCTTCAAAGAGGTTTGAAACTTTTCATCCAAAGAGTCCCATAACTTGTCAACCTTGGCTGAAATGTTAGAAATATATTTTTAGATAGGCAAGGTCTTTCTATTCACAACTTTATCAAGTGGTGACTCCTCCTCGTCACAAAATTGGACCTCTTATTTTCTGATAGATGGGTCTCTATTGTACTCCTTAGCACTCTCCTTTTTCGTAGCTCACCTTCTTCTTTCACTACCTGCTCAATTAGCCTTTGGATTTGATGAGCTCTCATCTTAGACAACCTCCCTTGGGCATACACCCCAACAGTTCTTCTTGTTTCTACCCTAAGCCCATCTATGATGTGGCAAAGTTGTTCCCTCTAAGAGTACCCATAAATAGGGCATCTATGTAAGAGTGAATAGTGTTGGCTCACGACAACATCCAAGGGTTCAAGTGCTTCTTGTTTTCAACCTTGGATTTACCTTCTCAGATTAGACACTCTAGAGTACATTTGACATTTTTCATTGAATAGTTCTAACATGGTACTCCATCTTCGAATAGATTCTAGTTCTAAGAATCGGTACCAACTTTTAGCTTCCTTAATGAGTGTCCTTGGGAAAAGCTTGAGTTTCTACCACTCGTTCTTAATATTTTGTAATCTTGAAAAGCTTGTAGATGTGTCTACGAATTAGAATTATACCCCCCCTCAAATCTTGGGATATTTTTCATATCTAGGCACTTGATCCAACTATCCTTCATATGCCTAGTTGGAATCCTTACTTCCTCCGTAATGTTAAGCATACTTTGAGTTGCTAGTAAAGGTTCATCATCATCACTGCATTGATGACACTAATGATATTTTTAGCCACCCCTTCAATTTTGGTGGCCTTCACAGTTATTTCTATTTCGTTGATTACCTTCATCATGGTTGTTTTGATAGTGGCTTCCATGAGAACCATTAGATGAAGAGAAATGTTCAAAATTAGATGAAGAGGATGAAGAGGAATGTGGACCAACATAGCCACTACAGTCTTCATCAGCACTCTTATGCTTTTTACGATCTCCATCATTAGATCCCTTATTATTGTGATGTTCACCCAAGTCCCTACCTTGGCTATCACTCTTCCTTGAACCTAGTTTATGAATAGTTGATTGCAGGGTCAAGTTCACACCCTCACCATCATTAACAGGGGGTGGAGAATCTTCATGTTGAGACCCTTCCAACGGAGGATCCTCATTGTCCTCTTGATCTAGTAGGAGCAAGGGGTTAGTGTAATGTTTCCCCTTTGTAGCTTCATGGAGTTTCTCCTACGTTTATCTTGCTTACGTTGTTTTTTAATGGTGATGAGCAGCGAGGTACCCCTATGCTCAACCATACGAATATAAGCATTTCATGCATGATCCGGTCGAATTCCAAGGACTAAGTGCTTACGCGCCCTAATGCAACACTCAGGGTTAATCAATTGTTGTCTTCTCAAACTTACTTGTATTGTCATGGTTGTATGGTTAAGTAAGCTTGAGGCATATGATTTTTATAGATTTTATGTTTTTATGTCCTGTTGCTAATAAGGGAGGAGAGAGAGAGATAACTAAGTAACTAATTTAACTTAACTACTAATTAACTAGGCTTTAACTAATCCTAACACTAGTATATATTCTCACTTATCATACACATCCTAAACCAGCACAACACTACTAGGATTACCAAACACTAATCGTTACTAGGTTACCAAGTGCTACACGCATGCTCGAAGTGATTGTACTATGTGTGCTAATAATAGAAATGTAAAGTGCATAAAATAAAATAAAATAAATGTAGAAGAAAATAAAATAAAGGAAATGAGTAAGAAAACAAATCTCAAGTGCTATAAGGATGAATCCAAGAGCTTGTCTTTATTTCCATACACAAGGTGTGCTCAGGTACACAATGCTTGAATACACTGTATTTATAGGCTTGGGAGCTTGCTACAGGCTAGAGTTTTGCTACTTGACTCCTAAAATACTTCCTTTTCTGAATTCTTCTTCTTTATTATTCTTCTTCTTCTTCTTGACTTCTTCCTATTGTGTGCCTGGGCACTGTATTTATAGGCTTGGGAGCAACTACTCTAATAATTACAAAAACTACCACTCTAATTTTAGAGAAATTTCCCCTCTAATAATAACCACTCTAATAATTAGAGTAACTGCTCTAATAATAACCACTCTAATAATTAGATTAACCACCCTAATAATAACCTCTAATTATTAGAGTAACCGCTCTCAACAAGTGGGACAATAGTTTTAAGTGTCATATCCATCCACAACATACTCTTCATGAAAATCTACAATGCCCAACCTTTTAAGGGTTTTAAACAGCATTTTGGGGACATATTTATCAAGGGAAAAATGACATTGCCCTCCATATCACGCCATCACATTTGTTCATCCTAATGTAAGATGAAGATGAAATTTAGCACAAACTCATCTGGATGAGTGTATACCACCTTGCATTCCTTTGGGACTAGTGGTTTAGTATCTTCAGGCTTATGAGAGGAAGAAGACATTTTGTAAAACAAAATAAAATTATCAGTGTGCTTTTATAATTTATGTATAGTGGAAATGTTATTGTCCTTAGGTTCGTACAATGATATTAATGATATTCACTTAGACCTAAATAGTTCACATTCCATAAACAAAGTTCCCAATAATGGCACCAATGATGAGCAGCAAGGTACCCCTATGCCCAACCATACTAATCACAAGTGTTCAAACACAATCTAGTCAAATTCTACAGACTTTATTGTTTCTAGTGCACTAGCCCTTTAGGAAGTGAATCTAGCCTTAAGGTCAATCATTGTCCTTCTAATTACACTTGTGATGTTTTTTGGTATGATTAAGTGTAATTGAGGTATCTAATTTTTATCATTTTGTATTTTATATTTTGGGTGCTCAAAATGTAGGTAAAATGAATTTGATTACTAACCTAAATTAATTAATTAACTACCATTTAACTAAACATAACATAAGTATTTGTTCCCCATTTCTGTACACATCTTGAACCCACATATCCACCGCTGGGCAACCAAGTGCTACGCTACTAGGCGTACCAAGAAATAATGTTGCTGGGATTACCAAGCGAATACATATTATGCTCGAAGCAATTGTACTTATGTGTGTAATCTATTTCGCTTAGTTGTCTCATTAGCATAATAACTGGAAAATATTTGATAACTAATTGAAAGCATTTAATAAATAATTAAAAACATTAAATGCATAAATAAAATAGCTAACCTATCCAAAGTGCTACAAGGTTTATCAGAAAGCTCATCTTTATTGCTGCACATACTGTCATGCTTAGGTACAACAATGCTCAAATAAAGACTTGTGCACTCAATGACTCCTGCTGTGGGCATCTAGGGAAAAAAAATTTCTAACTTTTGAATGGAAAAAATGCAAGAGCTTTGCTACTACTAAAATCTATACTCCCCATAAATGTGGTTGGCAGGTGCGTATTTATAGGCGACAGATAGACACTGCGTTGACAAGGCCTCATTGATGCAGGTCAAGATACATTGATGGGGCCTTGTCAATGTGGTCGGCTGCATCGATGAGGCCTCATCGATGCAACCAACCAACGATGACTCATCACATACAATTAAAAAAATACAATAGAACAAACAAAGAAAATAACCTTAATATAATTTGGCACAAAGCTGAAAACTCCATTTTCTATCTTACCAACTTTCTAAAACATTTTACACATCACATATATTTTGTTGGACTTAGTTGCTGAAATTGCAAATTATGGTTTTTGATTATAATTGCATTGTAGGTTTTAAGGCATATTAATAGATTGGAAGGTGGTACTTGTATTGCTTTCTCAAGGAATTAAAAGGAAAAAGACATTAGCAAAATCAAAAACATTTAATCAAATTTTAAAATTCTTAAAATTAAAATTATTGATATATTTTAATTTATTTTTAAAATTCTTTGAGCTTTTTTGCCAAGTTTTTCCAAGTTATTTCTAAAGCCAAATTGATAATTTCCGAAATTTTTTAATCATTGGATAAAACTATGTCCCCACCAATCATACTTTGGTCATCACAATGAGATATTAAGCTAGTGGTAAACCCTTGATTTAGAAGCTCAGATGGGAAATGCTGAGTTATATAAAGTTTTAATTGGACTATATATCTTGGGGTGCACTTCTGGTTCACTTATTCCAAGTTCCTACACTTCCACACTTTGTTCTTAACTCTTGATTTAAAAGCTCAAGTCATGGGTTTGATTTTGGTGGGTCCTACAAAGTTATAAAATTCTAATTGGATTATACATCTTATAGTATCCTTATGTTACATTTATTTTAGGTTTTGACACCTCTACATTTTGTTCTTGACAATAATGAAGTATTAGCTTAGTGATAAGTCTCTTAATTTGAAAGCTCCAAGTCATAGGTATGATTCTAGTGCGCAATGCTAAATTATAAATTTCTAATTGAACTGTATATCCTAGGGTGTACCTATATCACAAACCTTACCAAATAAGAAGGGGTGTTAGCCCCTTAAAAATGAATAATAATATTTAAAAAATTTAGTGTACATTAGATCATCAAGATAGAGTCTAAAGAAAAAGATGTAAAGTTTTGAGGAAGCATTTTTAGGTTTTCATCCTTACAAGTAATGCTAAAAAATCTCCCTTCTAGGATAGGAAAAGGATCAAGCCTTGCCCTTATTTAGAAGTACCTTCCCAAATTTTCACTTCTTACTAAAGGATTTCCTGTAAAGAGAAGGAGAAAACTTTCTCTAAAGATAAAAGAATACATCAATCAAAGATAAGAAAACAAATAGCAAAAAAAAGATGAAACCTCCCATCCTTGAGCCTCCAAAAAAAAAAAGAAATTAATACTATAAGAAACAAATTAATTGTTTACCTTTCACAAGAAGCTTCTTTTACTAAAGTTGTATTTGAAAAGCAATATCTTTGAGAATTTTGTATTTGACTCCCAAAGAGGGGTCATAGTTATGCTCTTACTACTAGAAAATAACTACGCTCTAAAGCTTCCAAATAGAGTAAGAACAAGTAGTCAAAGATAATTCCTGCAAAGAGAGGAAGTAGACAGAGAAATATGATCACCATTAATGACTTTATTAATGGTTGGTTAAAAGTTATTACAAATTCTAGATGTTTATTTGCAAACATACTAAGCAACATAACACTCAAAAAAACATAAGAAAATGAGCATTCACTTTTACAAAGAGGAAATTAAGAAGGAACATTTCTCATATGTTTAAGATGATTGCTAATAGGAAGACCTTGATGAATAAGACACCACAAAAAATATGAATTTTAGAAAATTTAGGAGCTCTTCAAATATCTTTCATTTTTCTTACAAAAAAAAAAAACTATTTTAATGGCTTCTTGAAAAACATGAAAGAGATAATCTCTAATGATGTACTAATGTTTCTTAAAAAATTTATTTGGAAAACCATCAAAACTTGTAGCTTTTCTATCTACTAAAATAAAGGTTGATGCTTTGATTTCTTCCATTGTAATTTCAACTCCAAGAATACATCTATGCACTTCTATTATTAGGTGAAAAATATGTGTACTAGAGGCCTAAATGGATTCTTTGCTAAAACCTTCAAAAAAACAAAAAGATGAAAATGGTTTGCTAAAAAACTATTAATAGTCTCAAGGTCTTTAATGATAAAATCACTTATATAAAGTGATTCTAGTTTAGGTATTTGATCCTTTTTTTTTCAGAAATTTAAAAAATTCATTAAAAGTTTCATCTTTAATTTTTAGCCAACCCATGCAATTTTTTAGTGAGAGTACTTTACCCTTCAAAAGTATCCCAACATTGTTTAGCATAACATACTTTATCCAAGGCTTTTTAAGTTTCAAAATTGATGAGTGGCGAGGTAACCCTACACTCCACCATACGAATACGAGCGTGCACGCGCGATCCGGTCGAACTCCGCAGACTAAATGCCTTAACACCACAAGAAATGCTTGGGGCTAATTGTTCGTTGTCTTCCCAGGCTTGCTTGTATTTTTCACGGTGTATGGTTAAGCAAGTCTGAGGTATGTGATTTTTTTGGTATTTTCGGCTTATCTCCTATGCTATCAGAGGAAAGGGTTGAGAAACTAACT
>MNCI01021706.1:247875-272667 GCA_015680685.1 Gnetum montanum
CCCATTACACCCACTCATCCATTCTACAAATAAGAGATTCTGTTTGAGGGTACAGTGATATTCTTGACATTCTTAAAATTTAAAATTAATTTTTTGTTCATTGTACCCAGAATGAAGAAGGATGGACCAAGAGGGAATGATTAGGATGTGACATCAAGGGGACTTACAGATTCTCTATGATGACATCTATGGGTGTTATCATGCAACGTGGTCATACGAAGATCCTTGTAGATCTAATGAGAAATGGGAGTAGAGTAATCAAAAGGGCACTCAAAATCCAATGCTATTCTAGGGGGTCCCACTGGAAAGACATGCACCCATGCCTAAAGTTAGCGGCTTCTCTAGGTTCAATATTAAAAAAATGAAAAGAAAAGTGCCACAGAACAAAAATCACTCCTCCCTTAAACAAAACGCCAAGTGATCATACACCTTGTTGTTATGGTACTCTCATAGTTTCTCATCATGGGATGAAACAATGCAATGTCACTGATTAGAGGAATGGACTTGGTCCTGATCTTGGAATGATGGGTTAATGACACCTTAATCATGCTTTACACGCAGGATTCACTGTGCCCTGGGTTAGTTACCTCATGTCCCAATCTCTACGATCCCTTCTAGACTTCATCTCATCTCACTGTTCATGTAATTGTAGCTCGTGGCATGTGTAACATATAACTCTTACCTCATTCCGGTGATAATTACATGTGTGTGTTTTGTAGAATTAGTGCGGATTACATTTCACCCTTCTAGTGCCCACAGACACTTTAAGTGTGGTTACACAAGGGCAGTATAGGTTGGAACCTACTTTGGGGAGGATCCACTTGTGTAATCTTTGGTAATCTTCACTTATGACATAGCTCACACACACCATTTCTTACCCTTAGCATGATGTTCAAATGATTTTCTTTCCCTACCACTATCCCTCTGAATTAACATTCCTATGTATCATTACATAGCCTTTTTCTCTACCACCCGAGGTTTTATTGATCATTTCCACACCATCATAATTATTTGTGCCTTCAAAACCATCTAATTACCTGAGAACCCCTTAACAATAGCCTAATGTCCTAAGTTACAACATTAATTTCAAGAAAATCCCTAAAAAATTCAATATTTTTATGATGTCCTAATGTCACTAGGGTCATGATATCGCATACGTGATATTGCAGTCGACGCAATATCGCATACATGATGTATTGTATACAATATCGCATCCCTCCAACCCTAGAAATAGGCGACCCCTCGGCAACACTTAGCATCATTTCTTGTCATTCATGTGGGGAATTTTTTCAAATTTTTCACTATGACTTGCGAGTGTGACACCTTTGCTTTTCAACCTCTATCTCGCTCACTGGTACTCCGATTTTAATTTCGTCTGAACCTACTTGAACCTGGAGTGTTCAACTTAGTCGTGGGGGAGGGACACCTACCGAATAGCACCTAACTTTTTTGGAATTTATCATCACCAAAAGGACATTATTAAGGGTAATTAGTTGTAAATTAAGAATAAAACATGCCAAAAATCATTTAATCCTTTAGGTACACCAAGAATTTAAAATTAGAAACCACCTAAGTAACACGGACTCATTATTACAATCTTTCGGGCAAGATCACATGGAGATAAATAAATTAATTAATTAAGGAAAGCAGTAAGGTATAACTTCATTTCAAAAATAACCTTACTAATGCTTGGCCCCGTGTGATCGCAAATGGCCCCGAAACATGGATAAAAGGAAGGTCCTACTCAAGGTGGAAGTAAACAACCCAGGAGAGGTGAAAGACAAGACCCTGCTAGACAACATACAGAATAGGAGGAGCAATCGTTCAATATTCATCAAGAGGATCCTCCTACTGTATAGTCTGTGTAGGTAGAAGGAGGAATTGCTGCAATGCTTGAATAGGGACAACATCTCACGTTGCCCCAAGATTGTGTTCAGGCCATCCACAAAAAGTCCACATTTGCTACGGTGATTGTGGAATTGAACTTTGAATCTTTTGCAGAGTTCACTCCTAAGGCTGTTAGGGATCACCTTAAGGGGTCTCCCTTATGGCCTATCCTCTCTAAAAGCAATGCCTGGTACCTAGGGGAGACGTACCAATTTTGGCACAATAGAGAGCAAGGCACCACTGTCAACATCTATGGTGTGTCAGTTATCCACCCATTTAGACCCCGATGTGCGACGGGATTGGTTGGAAAAGGTGTATGGCAGAGATAAAAAATTTGGTGAGTTGACGAAGAAAGAGAGGATCTACTTTTAAATTGGAACATATCACCTCTTTCCCATGAAGGGCTTAAAAAGAATATCAACGTATGTGGCAAGAGGATGTACAGTGCTAATGGGAAAGGTTGATGCTAACCTGTCCCATCTCTATTTAACGAAGATCCTGAGGCGGTTTGAGGAACAGAAGATAGGGAAGATGGCGTTGCCTTTTCCATGTCTTATCAGAAAGATTTGCCGACATGCTGGTATCAGGGGGTACACTAATGATGTCCTCTGAAAATCCCAAAATGCTTCCTATGCTAAACTATTAAAGCCACCGGCTAGACCAGATAGCTGGGATCAAAAGAAGAAGAAGAACAGATGACTAGACCAACTGTAACTCAACCTGCAGGACCTAGCCAACCTCCAAGCACAGGACCTAGCCAACAACAGGAAGCAGGGCTCAGCACAGGCTAGGATCAACCACCACTACAAGACTATAGACCATCAATGAGCCATCTTAGGGCCATCGCTGAGACGATCAGTTGGGGGAGTCGTAATGATGCAAATCTCTCTTGCATCATTGATGATGCCATTCAGCCCACTATTTCTTTGGATCGCACAAGGAGGGAAGTATCTATTCATACAGGAGGAGGGGAAAGTGTTTTGTCACAACAGATCTCTAGAAACACAACATCTTTCCAAGTGCAATTAGAAACTAGTGAAGGGGCCACTATGATGATCATGCAACACCAAGGTGTTGCGAGAGCTATAGATGTGGTCGTAGACCACATCAACGAATCATTCAATGTACCTATTATGCCACCAACAGATCTCACAGGAGCATAGGATGCTCAAATTTTGGCTGAAACCCCAATGACTCCTGCAGAACATGAGGATGCGCTTGATCGATTGCTCCAAATAGGCCAAGTAATGATGTCCCTATTTGACATCCCTCAAGATGTTACAGCAATTTAGTCAGACCTCATTTCCACAAAGGGAAAGCTGGTCTTAATAGAAGTGAGGGCCAAGCATGCTAAAGCAGAGGTGCAAAAATTACAAGAGCAACTCGTGGCCCTATAAGCAACACAGTGGGATCCTCTGCAATTTGTTCCCGCAGACTAGCTAGATAATTTTAGAATTAAGCAATTGACCAAGCTAATCATAGAGAATAAAAATATGGTTGATGAAAAAGAGAAGGCTGTTTGGGATGCCTCTGCAACACAGGCGCAAACTCATGCTCATCTCAAAGCACTCAATGCCTTACAGGAAGAAAATAAACAGCTTGTTGCTGACAACCTTCGGTTGACCACTGTGGAAAAGCAAAAGAATGTTCTTGAAGAACACTTTCATCAATTGTGAGAACAATTCATCCATGTCAACCAAGACATATTTCATTTAGCCAGGGAGAATAGAACTCTCTCAATGGAGGAGGTATGTGCAATTCGCCAAAAGATAGCTATTGAAATAAGCATGTGGCAAAATGAGGCTAAACGGCATGAAAAGCTGAAGGAGCACTTCCGAGATTAGGTGGGGATGTACACAGATCCTTCAGAAGGAGATCCATATGGCCAAGGCCCACATCAATGTTATCAGTGCTCAACACACTAACTAGTGGGCCATATTGGACACATATGCTTTTGCCCACCAAGCGGAAGTTAAGAACCGAGACCTGCAGATTCAAGATCTGACAAAATACATGGAGTTGGCAAACCTACCGTATGCCAACCTTTCCATGTTAACAGCAGGGCACCCGAGAACAAAGCTCGAGCATCATGTAGCAACCACCTATGTTAAATATGAAGTAGAATTTGCAGAACGTAAGAAGTTGTTGCAAAAACTGGAGGTCACAAATTCTGAACTTGCAGTGCTAAAGGCAAGCTATCAAGGCCAAAAAGGTATCGTAGTAGATTTGGCTCGATGGCTTGTGGATTTTCAAGGATACAAAGATAAAGCTAGAGCTTAAGAAGAGAAACATCAGGTATTTGTGGCCTGGTATGTCAAGGCCAATCAAATGTTTCCGTAGCTACCCTGTCCATGGGAAGTGTCGACTCTGTCAAACATCGAAACATTAGCATGGATGGCACAAGACCCTCGAACCAAAGAGGAGAAGCTCTAAGCCATACTCCAACGCCATCAAGTCTCAAAACCTGGAGCACAAGGCAAAGGGAAAACACCAATGGAGGAGCCACCGCCACCAGGAACTACATGAGTTCCACAAATTTTGTAGTTGTAGCACATTTTTTGTGTTGTGTATTTTTTTTTCATTCCACACTACAACATAATCCCATTTTCACCATCCAATAATCCCATACCTATCCACTGTGTAATCATTGTAACTCGAGGACGAGTTTTCATTCAGTCATGAGGGTATGATGAGACGTCATTTGGGCGACCACGATATCGCAGCCTATCTCCTCATCTATAAATAAGAGGTAGACATATCCGATAGGCATCAATTAGTTTAGAGTTAGTTTTGATTTTAGTTTTCATTTTCTCTTTATAAACATATAACATATACTTTATGTTTATTTTCACCTAGGCTTTTCTCACATGCATGTGACATGCACCACCCTTATTTTTTAAATTTGGTTTTCACTTTATTTACATTTTTATAAGTCCATTTTCCATTTTCTCATTTCATCTAATATTCCTAAAATTTGAGTATTCATAACAATCGTATATAGACTTCATTTTGACAAATATTTCATATGGAAAGTTGGAACATTGGCTACATTACTCTTTTAGAAAAGACATTGAAAGAAAGACTAAAGAAGATGTGGAAAAAAATGATCAAAGATGATTTGAAGAAACTACATATAAATAGGGAACTAGCTCTTCATAAAGGTGAATGGCTAAAAAAAACTCATGTAGCCAACCCTATATTATTGGGACAAGGCTAGGATGATGATGTTGAACAATCATATACAGATTCTATCATAGTCAAATAGTTCATATGTCGAAAATCTTACAAAATTATTAACTAAAACCATGATATCTCAAGAACCATAACTCCAATTCTAATGAACTAAAAGGAGATGTTAGAATTCCGAAGTAACTGTGATATAGGTATATCCAAAGATATATAGCTCTTCATTGCCTACCAGAATCAAACGTTTGAATTAAAGCTTTCAAATCAAGGGTCTTACCACTAGGCTAACACCTCATTGTAGGTATAACATCATCCTAATGTACTTCCTTAACAAAATTGATTTATACAATATTTTATTAGAATTAAATATAAGGTACGAATTCTAATTTAATGGGGAGAAAGGTTGGAACCTAAAATAATTGAAACATAGGTACACCCCAAGATATATAGTCTACATAAAATTTTATAGCTCAACATTGTCTACTAGAATTGAACCCATAACATGGAATTTTCAAATCAAGGGTCCTAACACTAGGCTAATACCTCATTGTTGAATTCTACTTTAATGACAAAAGGTGACAAGGGTTATGGTTTGGGTAGGGCTAGGGTCCAAAATTATTCCATGATACATGTGCATTATATTATCACATGTGTATAATAAGAATAAAATATGCATGATACAATACTTATAAAGTCATGGTAATTTACAGAAAGAAAATTTTTTAAGATAGTTGGATTTCAATATTTAATCATAAGATACATAGAAGATCTATGAGCAAGCTTAAATAGTAGTAAAACAAAGGATACCAAACTATAACAAAATGCCCTAATAAGAAAGCTGTATTAATTTATGTAGGAAACCAACAACAACATCAAAAATAACAATAATTATAATAATATAATCCTATAATTTAACTAACGAAATTAAAGCTAATCTATTGAATCATATTTAATAGCATTAAAGAATTAATTATATGCATTATATTAAATAATTAAACCTAAATTTTTAGGTCGTGATAAATACTTCATGGCAAGCTTTACTTAGGACCTATTAAAAAGACCTCAAAAATTTCATTATAAAACAAACATTGAAATGTTTGGTAGGAGGTCCCCATCCTTGATTTTTGAAACTCAACATTTTTCTCATAATCCATATTACTAATAAGTATAATGAGGACCGAGAACTTAGAAGGGGGGTTGAATATCTTCCCTAATTCAAACAACGAAGACAACCAAAACCACACTCAAATTTATGTGACTCCCCAACTTGGCTACTTCAATAGTTGGAGGGTAGAATCCTTACACACCTCTAGAATTTTTTCATTAGAAAATGTGGTTTAAAGAACACCAAAACCTTTCCAAAGTTTGAGCCCCACACGTAGTGTTTTCTCACAAGAAACACACTCAACTCTGCAAAGTCCCAATAAGCTCAAAAGGATGTCTTTCCAAAAGAGGCACATCAACCCTATAAGGTTTACAAAGAAAGAAATAGAATCAAGAAGATAATGTAACTACACTTTACAAATTCCTTGCTTTGAAGCTGATGAGCAGAAAGATATCCCTACGTTCAACTATACGAATACAAGCGTCCACGCACGATCCGGTCGAATTCCAAGGACTAAGTGCTTATGCACCTTTACAAAACAAGGACAGGTTAGTTAATCATTGTCTTCCCAAGCTCACTTGTATAGCACATTTTTATGATTAAGTAAACTTGAGGTATATGATTTTTATATATTTTTATGTTTTATGTCCTGGTGCTAAAAAGGAAGAAGTGAAATAATTAAGTAACTAATTTAAATTAACTAATTAACTATGCTCTAACAATTCCTAACACCAGAATCCATGCCCACTTGTTGTACACATCCTAAACTAGTGTAGCACTCCTGGTATTACCACACGCTAATCGTTACTAGGTTCGCAAGTGTTCCATGCATGCACAAAGCTGTCGTACTGAGTGTGCTTACTTGGGAGAATTAACAGGATGAGACAGAAAACATTAATTAACTACAAAAAACATTAAATAACTATAAATAACATGAAGGATAAGAGATAATCTATTCTGAATCCTACAAGGGCTATCACAAAGTTAATCTTTATTTCTAGCCACAAGGTGTGCTCAAGTACACAATGCTCGAATAAAGATCTATTCGCTTTATGAATCCTACTACGAGCACTTAGAAATAATTCTAACTCTGAGAAGGGAAAAGTGCAAGAGTTTGGGTAAGGGACTAAGAGACTAAATTAACCTATTGCCAAACCAAGTGTGCCCACCTCTTATTTATAGGCAACGAGACAGGCTCTAACATCGGATGTCTGATATCGCTTGGCAGGCTCCGATATTGTGGACTCAATATTGTGGATGCGATATCGTGGCCCTGATATTGCCATTCATCATACCCCCATGACTAAATGAAAACTCATCCTCGAGTTCCTTACAAAATATTGGGAAGGTATGGGATTATTGATTGAATGACAACTGACGGTGACATGGGTGACACACTCGAAGTGCCTGATGAATGGATCGACAAACATATTACAACATTGTTGTTCATAACCATTATGGTAAACACTGTACATAGATGACATATAGACCCTCATCTGATAGCTTGAAGAGAGAGAGAAAAAAAAAGAGAATGAGGTGTGTTGCTGCCGATGTCAGAAATGTGCACTCCATTGTTTATCCATAGCCATGTGATCAAGTGTGTTCCTTGCATAACTGCTCCTACTCCAGTCCATCCTGAGTGCTCCCTCCTATCCTAGTCCATTATTCATATGGTCACCATCTGCACACACAACATAGTCATGAATTAGCAAGGATAGATAAGATATAATGTAGTTGATACCTTGCCCTGATATGAAGTACCTTGGCTAGGTTGTGGGTATGGCAAATACTAGGTTAGAGGTTTTTAACTGATAACTACCCAAGGTGTAGGGGTGAGATAGGTAATAGAATGGAAAAATTTGTGACAGGGCCCTCACAACTAAGAGTAAACCTCCAGTAGCAATAGGGTGGAAAACTGAAGGAACAAGAAAGATAAGAGAAATACCAATGGTGAAGCCAATAAAATAGATGTTATGGATGGGGATGAAATGAGAAATGGTTGATTACAAAGAATGTTTAAGGAAAAGAACTTAACAATTGTACTATAAAGGAATGTCAATGGGTCCTTCCCAAAGTAGGCTCATGCATTTTATGCCCTGACAAACCTACAAACCAAAGAGTCTGTAGGCTCTAGGAGTGACCTATGGAATAATGGTTAAGAACTTACCCACAAGAAGTTACCAAATATGAACAATGCCTCAACCAAGATATAGACTAATCATAAAATCAGCAATGAGGTGGAATATGGGAAGAAATATGGAATCTCAAGAGAAAGGTTGTGTAAAGTCCCTTGTGTATTATATGATTATGGTGACTAAATAAAATTCTATCCAAATCCAGATTCAACTATCCACATCTAGTGACCTCGCATCAACACATTTGACCAAACCATCCTCTTGAAGCAACAAGAATGCATTCATAGAGTCACCACCATTCCAAGGAGAGAAAGATAGAGAAGCAGGAAGCGAGAAAGGGCCTTAGTTAGAGGGAACCTTCAAGTATGGGTAACATGTCTTTTTAGTGCCATAACCAATTTTTTTATCCCATATTTCATTATTATGCCTAATGGGTGTGCTTTGAATTCTCACCAAATTTTTTTTGATGTGAGAACCACACCATGAAAAGACTTATTTAATTCATTTGACTTCTTGATGTTTGGTTAATGGTAGAATGGTGGAAAACCCATGAAAAGCATCCAAGTACCCAAGAGAATAGCTAGCACAAGTGCATCGAATCCCCTTGAAGTCACACCCTTTTCAACCATTGAGTCCTTCCTTGGTTTGAAGAATACTAGCCACAAATTCATTAATAAGTTTATTAAGAAAAAGAAACAGTACAGTTCCAAAGACAAGGGAGACCACAGAGTTGAATGGATGTATAGATGGCGTGGACTCATTGCCTATTTTATCAAAAGAACCATATGTTAGTGTCAACATCAAAAGTCAAAGGTAAAAACGAAACATTAGCAATCAACACCATTATAGTAGAATTCACCATCATGAGCACTTATTGTATGACAAATGAAAGTAAATCAAACAAAGAAATAGTAAAACTATGAATGGTGGTGTAAAAAAAATAAGTAAAATTGAAAAGACATGTAAAACAAAAATGTGTAAAACAAAAACACAAAAAGAGCTGAGGGCTTAGAATGGTTAGCATTAGTGGCCATATCCCCCATGATTGAGTTGGAAGGAGGAGATCCGAAATAACGAGCAAGGTTGTCCACCAATAGAGGTAGTATTGGTACTAGCTATTCTAGGCTCATGGAAAGGTTTGGTTTGTCAAATGTTGACCGAAAATTTCTTATCTAGGCTCTTAGGTTTGTAAATCATCATGACCCCTGAAGGAAAAGTTTCATGAATAATATAAGGTCCTTTCCACAATGTTTGAAATTTAGTTCGTTGTGGCACATGTGTGGGATTCCAATAGAGAACCTTATCTCCTGGTTGATATTTAACTTTCCTAATCCTTAGGTCATGACATTGTTTGTTAAAGGCCTTGTGCAATTTATTAGATGATAGGTCATGACATTGTTTGTTAAAGGCCTTATGCAATTTTTTAGATGATATGGTGGCTAATTGATTTTCATCTAGCAAGTTAAGGTTCATCAACCATTCTTTCTATGCTAAATTAAGGTCAATGTTGAGATCACACACCATAGATAGTGTACAAAGCTCAGCTTGAATAGGAAGCATTGGAAGTTTACTGTACACTAACTCATAGGGAGAGTAGCCTATAGGGAGTTTCCATGTGGAGCGGTATGCCCAAAGGGCATCATTCAGTTTGGTGCTCCAGTCTCACCTATATTTGCTAATGGATCATGTCAATATTTTCGTAATCTTCCTATTGGTGACTTCGGCTTGACCATTCACTTGAGGGTGATATGGTGTAGTTAGCTTGTGTTCCACTCCTAAGCATTGCATCAATTTTTGAAAAGTTGCACCTATAAAGTGTGTACCGTTGTCAAAAATAAGTGCACGAGGCACACCAAACCTATTAACAATTTTTTACTAAAAAAATCGTGCAATAGTAGATGATGTACAATATGTAACAGTAGTTGCTTCTACCCACTTTGTGAAATAGTCAACAGTAATAACAATGTAGGCTTTTCCATTGGACATTGGTGTAATAGGCCCCATAAAATCAATTTCCCATATGTTGAAGGGTTCTAAAGGTTGAATCCATTATTGTGGACCCTCCATTCTAGTAGTCATTCCCCCATCACATTGGCAGCATTCACAAGATTGGATGAAATGATGAGCATCCTGAAACAATGTAGGCCAATAATATCCTACAAGCAAGATTTTAATGGCTCTTCATCTCCCTACATAATGACCCCTACAAGGACCCTCATGAGTGTCTTGGAGAACTCATAATTGATCTACATTGGGAACACACCATCAAACCAAGCCATCAAAGCATACCTTATAAATATGCTCATTTATTTTCATGAAATACTTGGCTCGGTGAAGAAACTATTGTTTCTTTTTTAACGTTTAAATCTTGTGGTGTTTCTTGTGTAAGGAGATAGGTAAGAATGCTACTATACCAATTTGTCTCCATGGTTAATTGATTATTTACTACACCTGCAAAGAGGAATTCATCAATAAAGTGATCGAAAAGTGGATATTCATCCTCTTTATTGTCTCATCTTAACCAAGATAAATGATCAACAACAACATTCTTGGTGCCTTTACAATCTATCATCATAAGATCGAACTCTTGTAAGATTATGAGCCATTGTATGATGCGAGGGCTCACCGTTGGTTTATTCAACAAGAACTAAATTGCACTATGGTCTGTGTGTACAAATACCTTATAGCCCAATACATAGTGCCTAAACTTATCTAGTGCAAACACCACGGCCATTAATTCCTTTTCTGTTGTGGTGTAGTTGAGTTGTGCATCAAAAATACTTTGACTTGCACAGTGAATGTAATAGGGTTGTTTCTGGTCATCGAACTATGTAAGTACTACTCCTAGAGCATAGTTGAATGCTTTAGTCATTATGTGGAATGGTTTGGACTAGTTAGGAGCTTGTAGAATATGTGTTTCTACAAGCTTCTACTTCAAGGTTTGGAAAGCTAGTTCACATTCCCTGGTCCAATCAAAGGGTACATCCTTTTTTGTTAATTCAACCAATGGTTTTGCAATCTTTGAAAAGTTCTCAATGAATCTTCTATAATAGCCAATGTGTCCAAAGAATGATCAAATGTCTTTTACAGTTTCAGGTTGGTGCGTGATTCCTTGGATGACTTTAATCTTTTCGGGGTCTACCTCTATCCTTGTTTGTGAAATCTTATGCCCTAATACTTTGCCTTCTTGGACCATTAAATGGCTTTTTTACTAGTTGAGCCTTAAATTGGTTTCAACACATCATTTTACTACTTGCTCTAATCAGTCCAATGCTTGATCGAAGTCCACTCCGTAGGTGGAGAAATCATCCATGAAGACCTCTACACCATTCCCTATTTGCTGCTGAAAGATACTTAGAACCAAATGCTAAAATGTTGTAGGGGCATTACACAAGCCAAACGACATCTGTCTGTATGCGAATGTCCCCCAAGTACTTGTAAACATAGTCTTGGCTTGGTCTTCTAGTGCTATTTAGATTTGGTTGTATCCATTGTACCCATCCAGAAAACTATAGTAGCAATGCCCTACCATGGTGTTTAAGACTTAGTTGATGAATGGCAATGGAAAGTGGTGTTTGAATGTTGCCATGTTCAGTAGCCTAAAGTCTATACAGATCCTCCATTTACCTCCCTTTTTGGGCACAATGACTAAGGGACTAACCCATTCACTATCACCAATGGGGTAAATGAACCCGGCTTTTAGAAGTTGTTTAATTTCTTCTTTAGACACTTGCTTTAGCTTTGGCTTTAGTCACCTCTACAGTTGTCGTTGAGGCTTCATGAAGGGATCAATGTAAATTCTATGTTGGCATATCCCAGGGTCTATTTCAGTTAATTCAGGATATGACCAAGCAAAGGCTTTCAACCATTTGTTTACCATTTCTAGCTGTCTCTCTTTTGTTGAGAAGTGAGCTTAGCATTAATAATTACTGGTTTTCCATTTTTAAGAAATGTATAGTCCATACCAGTGGAAAATGGTTTTAACTTAAGGGGCTCTTGCTTAAAGTTTTCAAGAATTTCTAACTTCCCCCAATTGATACTTTCAATGTCGAGACGTGGAAGTTGGTGATGGAATTGCTCTAATGTATCTATGCTATCAATGTAAGTGCAAGTCAAATCCTCAATTGGTTCCATGTATATAGTTGAATTACTCTCTTGGTCAACTATTAGCCATTGGGTGCCTTCCTATCTTATGGCTGCTTCATACAGGCATCTTTGTATGTTGGTTACTTGTGCACACTAGTTGCATGTAGGCAATGTTAAACATTGTACAAACTATGACTTCTACACACAATTACACCCTATGTCACTGTATGCGATGCATGGAACTTTCTTCTTCTCAATCTTTCCAAACATGTTTTTGTTTGATATTTCTAGGGAAAGATCACGTATTCCTAGGTGCTCATCAATTGTGCTTAACCATGCTCTTTCCATTATAATTGGGAAGTCCCCCTTTCCATTGTCAACTTGAATCACTAGGAAGTCAGTTGGATACGACCACCCACAAATAGTGTGATGATGTCCTCTACTAGTCCTAATGGGACAGTGATGGACTGGTCGGCCAACTCTAAACATATGTTACTCTTTTTTAGTGGAGGTAGGTTCTAGGCTTTATACATTTCTTGAGAGATTAAGTTGACACCAAAACCTAAATCCAAAAGAGCTTTGCACGGTTCATTCCCAACGATTTGTAGATATATAAGAGGACTTCTAGGATCAGAAAATTTCCTAGGAAGGTGGCCAACTTTAATCCAATTGGTGATAGCATGAGTCAACATGACCATATGTGTTGGGCACAATTTTTGGTTTGAAGGGAGTTTCGAAGATTCAAATGATGGTGAGACACTTGGAGGATTAGCTGCTTGTGGTTGTAAGGACTTAGTTGGATTATTGGTTCTAAAGAAAGATCTCTTCTTTGTGTGGTTATCTAAACCAATAGTAGATTGAGGATTAACAGCCCTTGTAGAATTACATTGCTACGGTTGGGAAAGGAGCTCACCCTGCATAGCTAGAGTAGGTGGTAATGGAGCTAAGGGTGGAAGAGATGTAGCTAGATGAAAAGGATAGTTCGTTTGTAGAAGATCACCCCTAGGAGAAGGAGTTCTATAGTACTCTTGGGCTTGGTAATGAGGCTGAGAAGTGACGTGACCACTAGAGTCACGTGGAGAGATCGGCTGTTGCACGTAGTATCCATATGGGTCAGGCTAATGATAAGGGTATTGTTGATATGGTGGTGGCATTCCCCAAAATTTTGGGTGTTTCCATTATTGATATTACTCATTTACTTGTGGTGGAGTCCCACTTGGATAATATATCAAGGGTTGGTGGAACTACCTTGGGTTACCTTGAGAATAAGGTAACCTTTGAGGTGTTTTCCTTCTGTTTAATTATAGGTTGAGTGCATACACCCCAGATTCCTACAGATGTGAGATTATAGGGCAACATCCCTTAGGATGGTTATATTATCATATCTCACATTCACCATCATTTTTTGTATCTGAATCCACAACCTCTTTGATGATGGCCACTTTACCCTTACCTTTGTTACTTGCATATTTAGCTTCTCTCTTTTTTCTCCTTTCTCAATCACTACTTTGTTCCCTATACTTCTCTACTATTTTAAGAATGTTTTGAAATCTATTATCTATGGATCCCACATTTGATCTACCTTTGTCGATACTTCTAATGCAAATTTCTGAATGGGCAAATTTTTCTTATTTACCATCTCTTCGAGTGATGACTCTTCTTCATCCTCGTAAAATCTAAATCCCTTCTTTCGTAGGGAAGGATCTCTGTTATATTCTTCCACACTCTCTCTTTCCTTAACTCACCTTCCTCTTTAGCAACTTACTCCAACAATCTTTGTACTTAATGGTCCCTAAGCTTAGATAGCCTTCCTTGGGCATATGTCCCAAGGGTTCTTCGCATTTCGTGCCTAAGCGCATCTACGAGATGACTTAGTTGTTCCCTTTGCAAGTAACCATGGCCTGGGCAATGATGTAATAATGCATAATATCAACCCATGATAGCATCCAAGGGTTCATGTCCTCCTTGTTTCCATCCTTGGATTTTCTTTCATAGGTTCGACACTTAGGAGTACATTTGATACTTATCATTGAACAGTTCTAACATGGTACTCCATTGGCAAATGGACTCCAGTTCTAAGGATCGATACCAGCTTTTTGCTTTCTTGATCAGTGTCCGTGGAAACAACTTGAGTTTTTGCCACTTATTTTCTATGTTTTGCAAGGCACATGCATCATGAAATTCTTGCAAATGATTTTTAGGATCAGTGTTGTATCCCCCTTCAAATCGTGGGATATTGTTCATGTCCAATCTTTTGATCTTGCTATCTTTTTGGTGCCTTGTTGGGATTCTAACAACCTCAATTATATCTATCATACTTCAGGTAGGAAGTAGGGGTTCATCGTGATCGTATTCTCTATGACATCTATGATGCCTATGTTGTTCCCTACTCTCCCTCCTTTCGCGGTATGTTTCTCTAGAATGCCCTCATCCCCTTTCTTGATTACTTTGTCTATTATTCCTGTTTCACCTACCATTATCCTCAAGGTCTTTCCCTCTGCAACTTTGTTTTGATCTTGAAGGAGAGGGGGAAGGAGATGATGAAGGTGAAGAGGGAGGAGGACCATCACCATGATGGTGCCTGCTTCCTTCTCTTTGGTGGTTGTGACCTCGATCATGGTTAGAATTAGAATTTCCATCTTTATCATGTGTTCATGTTTCTTTTTTGGACCCTTTGTGTCCATCAATACCAGAATCTAGGTTATGGATAGTTGAGTGAAGATTTTGATACACAACCCCTTGAACAAAGTCAACGGGAGGAACATCATTATGTGGAAGACCTCTTAAGGTAGGTTCACCATCCTCATTTTCACCTATCACATATGGGACATCCAACGACCACTTCCCCTTCATAGATTTATGATGTCTCTCCTGTTGTAAGTTCCTTTGACGTTCTACCTTTGTGGATCGATACTCTCTCGAGTTGTGTTCATGCACAATGTACTCTGCCTGTAAGTGCTGCATACCAATTCATGTGAAAGCATGAAGAAGCATGCTTGGGACTAAACGATCGAGAGGTAACACTATGTTACCTTCTAAATCACGCCAACACAATTGTTCATCCTGGTGGAGGATAAAGGTAAAGTTTGGTATATACTCATTAGGATGAACGTATAACACACAAAACTGTTGGGGCACTGGTGGGTCATCATGTATACTATGCCTCTGATTGTTTGTTGTGTCAAACCTAGGTGGTGAGACACTCTTGTAAGAAGAAGGAGACATGATTAATTCTTTAGTGTGTGATACTTTTCTCTTCTCTTTTCTAATAATTTTAAAATAACCAACCCTAAGGGTTCATTCCAACAATAGGAAGAGTTCCTAAGTTCTATTTAGTGCACAAACAACAAAGTCCCTGGCAACGATGCCAATGATGAGCGACGAGGTATCCCTATGCTCAACCATATGAATACGAGCATCTATGCACGATCCAATCAAATTTCAAGGACTAAGTGCTTATGCACCTTTACAAAACAAGGACAGGTTAGTTAATCGTTGTCTTCCCAAGCTCACTTGTATAGCACATTTGTATGGTTAAGTAAACTTGAGGTATATGATTTTTATATATTTTTATGTTTTATGTCCTAGTGCTAAAAAGGGAGAAGTGAAATAATTAAGTAACTAATTTAAATTAACTAATCAAATGCTCTAACCAATCCTAACACTAGCATCTATTCCCACTTGCTGTACACATCCTAAACCAGTGTAGCACTACTAGGATTACCAAATGCTAATCATTACTAGGCTACCAAGTGTTCCATGCATGCTCGAAGTGGTCATATTGAGTGTGCTTACTTGGGAGAATTAACAGGGTGAGAGAGAAAACATTAATTAACTATAGAAAGCATTAAATAACTATAAATAACATGAAGGGTAAGAGATAATCTATTCTGAATGCTGCAAGGGTTATCACAAAGTTCATCTTTATTTCCAACCACAAGGTGTGCTCAGGTACACAATGCTCGAATAAAGATTTGTTCACTTTATGACTCCTGCTGTGGGCACTCAGAAATAATTCTAACTCTAAGAAGGGAAAAGCAGAAGAGTTTGGGTAAGGGACTAAGAGACTAAATTAACCTTTTGCCAAACCAAGTGCACCTACCTCTTATTTATAGGTGACGAGATAGGCTCTGACATCGGATGTCTGATATCGCTTGGTAGGCTTCGATATCGCAACCCCAATATCGTGGTTCATCAGAAGCTCTCGTGATACAAAATACAACTCTCAAAAGATTTAGAAATGAAGAACAAAATAATTCACAAGATGTAATCAATATAGGAGTAACTGCATGAATAATTTTTATCCTTTTCATGAATATCCCTTCTATTTTATAGTCTTTCTCACTGTCAAATAACCATTGGAACTTGTGCAATGTCTAGAAAATAGCTAGTTGGAACATCCCATTAGAGCTTGGGATGTCTCTCTGAAATATTTCCTCTTGTAGATGGAACATCCCACTAGAAATTGAAACATCTCATCATCAACTAGGATGTATACTATTTTTATGGGACATCTAGCTTGAGACTAAGCTTTTACCTCTATGATGTCTATTGATCT
Organism: Gnetum montanum; assembly: GCA_015680685.1. NCBI lineage: Eukaryota > Viridiplantae > Streptophyta > Gnetopsida > Gnetales > Gnetaceae > Gnetum > Gnetum montanum. The sequence continues at coordinate 264,833 of MNCI01021706.1, forward strand.
TTTGGGATGTCTAGGTAGATACCAGAACATCTTCTTTTAGCCTCTAGGCTTTATGCATCCTTGACATCTATAGTCTTAGTTGAGTCTTTGGTGACGCAACTCTCATCTTAATCTTCTCAACTTGCTCTTATCTTATCTTTGACTATATTAGAATGCTTCTATCATCTTGTTCTTGGCTTTCAAAGCCCTACAAGATTCTAACAAATACATTTTCCATTTTCTAAGATTTTGGCATACCAAAAGATTAATAATCTTCCCCTTTTGGTGATGTTCAAAACTTGAAAAATGAGTTATCAAAGAATATCTCATTAAAACTACTTATCTTTCAAGACATATAAGAACATCTCATGAAAGCTAACATTCATACTCCCCTTTTTTTGGCATCAGTAAATAAATTTTTTTTCTTCGAAAATGCCCCGTAAACATGAGTTGTTATTTTTTGATGAGTCATGGTTGATTGGACCACATTAATGTGAATGCATCCACACGATCCCATTGATGCATACATGTTGACATGATTCCATAAACACATACTTGTTGGCACATGGTTTGATGCATCAGCTGATGCAGTGTCTTGTTTTGCCTATATAAATATGTGCATCCACCACATTTATGGCATTTGTTGTTAAGTAGCATAGCCAAACTATTGTAGTTTGTTTTTTCTAGAGTTAGAATATTTTCTAAGTGTCCATAGTAGAAGTTAAGAAATGTACAAATCTTTATTCAAGCACTAATGTACCTAGACACCCTAGTGTAAATGGCAATAAAGATGAGCTTTCTTAATAAACCTTACAGCACTTGGACTTGGCATAATATTTACTTAATGCATTTACTATTCATGCAATTTATGTTCATTTAATTAATTCATTAATTAATAGCAAGTAATTAACACACATAAGTATGACCATCTTGAGCATACGTTAATGCTTGGTAATCCTAATAACACTTACGCTTGGTAACCCAATAGCATTGCAACATGTTTAGGATGTGTATGGCAGATGGGAATGGATACTTATGTTAGGATTAGTCAAGAATTAATTAGTTACTAGATTAATTAGCATTTAATTACTTTATTTTCCATAGTTAGTAACATTAAAGAAAAATAAAAAAATGATACAAATCATATGCCTTAGTTACACTTAAGCATACCATTGTACCTCACAAGTGGAACTAAGAAGACAATGGTCATGTCTTTAAGATTCACCACCTAGTAAATATGTACTAAGAAAACTAAAGTCTATGGAATTTGACTAGATCACTTAGCAAACATTGGTGATTTGTATGGCTGGGCATAGGAACTACTTGCTACTCATCATTAGCACCATTGTTGGGGACTTTAGTTAGCTACATGAGCTATCTAGGAAGTTAATGAGATTATCCAACAATTTTGTAACAAACCTTAAATTTGAAATCATTAAGAAAATAATAATGACAACATAAGCACATTGTTTTTCTTTGAAACTAACATGGCTTCTTCTTGCAGGGAAGAGTCTCCATTGTTGTTTGAGAATAATTTTAATCAAAGGCAAGAAGGCCCAAAACCACTGATCCCCCAATAATGCAAAGTAATCTATACTCCTTTGGAAGAGTATATTCTAGATTTCACCTTCATCTTGCACTAGGATGAACAACTGTGGTGGAGGGATATCGAGGGCAACATCATGTTGCCCACTAATCAATTAGTTCTTGTGATGCTTCTCCATAGTCTCATGAGATTGAGCATCATAGGACTCAATGTTGAGTACGTTGTGCAAGATCATGACTACCAAGATTATCCCCCCATGGAGGCTCAATGATAGAAAGATTGACATATGGAGGCTCACTATGAGGCATCAAAAGGTAACCAGTTCATGAACCCCTTGTTCTTGTTGGGCCAAAAGGAAGGAAAGGATCCCTTCTCGGGGGGTTCTTAATACACTAACTCTCCTTCCCTTCTCTATGATGAAGAGGACCTTAACTAGAATTTATAGTCAACTATAAAAATTCCTAGTTCAAGGAAGAATGGGTCTCATGACCATGGGGACTCCAAAGAAGGGATTAAAGGTAGGAACAATGATAAGCATCATGATAAAGGAAAACATGATGATTGTGGCCAAGACCAAAGGAGAGGAAGTAGTAGGCACCATTTTGATGTTAGTCCTCCTTCCTCTTTTATCATCCTCATTGTCTTCCTCTTTTAGCTGCAATTGAAGCTATAGAAGGGAGAGACCGTGATGGAGGTGACTAGTGGGATAGAGGTGATCGTAGACCCTATCGAAATAGTAGACACTAGGCACATGGACAAATAATGGAGGCCCACCACAAAGAAAGAAGGGACAACATAGGGCATCATAGGCATCATGGCCATCACAAGGGCCATGACTATGATAAGCCTTTTCTTGCAACCAGAAACATGCTGAATATTGCGAAGGCCATACGAATTCCAACAAGTCATATGAAAGATAGCTAAATCAAATAGTTGTGAGGATTATTGAACTTAGAAAGGGGGGAATGAATAAGTTCTCCAAATTAAAAATTCTTTAAAGAAAAGCACACACCAAGAATAATGTGGTTCCCCAACTTGAGTAGTCCACACTCAGAGGATAGTTCGCAAGCACACCTCCAAACTTTATTGCTTTCAAATGTGGTTTGAAGGATGTCACACCCTGTACAAGCTCTAAGCTCTATAATGGAGTGATTTGTCACTATGAATCCACTCAACCCTATAAGGTTTTAACAAGCTTAGAATGTGATTTCTAGGATCCCATAACCTTTACAACTTGAGCTTTGCTCTAGAGTGTTGTGGTGCTACACAATCACTCAATCCCACAAGATCCAAACAAGCTCAAGGATGATGCCTTTCCACAAGAAGCACATCCACTTTGTAGGGCAATAAGAGAATAAAAAATTACAAGGTAGGAATGCAACTAAACTTACTAATCCTTGTACAATGAGGTACAACTCGCTTTTAAAAATTGCAAAAAACAAAAGACAATACAATGAGGAACAATATCACACTAATGATGAATACAATGATTACTTGATATGACACTTGAAAGTACAACAATGCTTGCACATTTCCCAATGGAGTGAGATCTTCTTATAGCCAATATGTTTTTGAAATCACCTTAAAATTTGTGCAGTGGCTATCTAATAATCACTGGGGACATCTTCTTCAAGGTTAAGACATATTTCTGCATTAGACCTTCATTCGGAAGAGATGTCTTTTCTTCAAGAAAGACATCTTTGCAAAGGCATCTTCAGGAAGATGTCTTTCTCTATAGAAAGATGTCTGCTATTTTTCAAATATGTCTTTATCTATTCAGTCTTCAACTTGATCAAGACATCTTTGTCATTACGGAGACATATTTCTTTGGTAGTAGAAGTTTGTTATTTCTTGAATATGTCTTTTTCTAAAACTACTTCTTCTCAGCCAAGACATCTACTATTTCTAGGAGACATTTTTCTTCACATTGAACTCCTTGATCCTTGTCCCTAATCATCAAAGTTGCATTTTAAAGTCTTCATTCCTTGGCCATGCTCCTTGAACTTCCACATACATTCTTGAGACTTTGATGATGTCTTTCTTGTTAGAGCTCTCCTCTTGCCTCAAAATCCACATCCAAGTCCTTTCCAATAAACATACAAACAACAACCACACAAAAATTCTTGTTCTCCATTTTTCTTAATTTTTTGACATATCAAAAGGTTAGCAATATTTTCCTTTTTAGTGATGTTCAAAACTTAAGAAAATGGATTAGTGGACATGCAAATATCCAAATACTATCTTCCTTTTTGAATAAAATCAAAAAGGAGAAAGCACATAAACATCTCTAAAGAGATATCATAAAAGAGAAACATCAAATAGAATGCATGACAAAACAATTATTTCCTTTTTTGAAAAAGAATAGAAAGGACATAAAAATTCCAATAGTTCTCAATTGTATCCATACCATTGTCACAAAATATATCCATATTAGCACAATTTTTTATCAAAATAAATTTCCAAGAAAATATATACTCATTGTATAAAAGATATATCATTTTTTAGATAAAGAAATTTCAAAGATATCCATATTGATTGCAAGAATCTTGGGAAATTTTAAGGAATATTATCCAACCTTTTTCAACAGCTTCCTAACATGCCTTCATAATAGAAATGTGAGTACTTCTTGCTTTAGTTTAGACCCAAATCTTAGCAAAATTTTCATAGGACCGAATATGTCAAAACAAATAGAAGTTTCCCCTTATCAAAATCTAATTTTTGAGCATAGCGGATCAAGTAACCTATCTTTTTGAGCCAATAACATCATTAGTTAAACTAGTATTTCATGATTCCATTAGTACTCAACTCCTTTGAAAGCATCATGAAGGAAATTATATGGCAAGAAAGAAAGGACATGCCTGTATAAGTAAAATTAAATTCTCATAAAGAAGGACAAATACCAAATCAAAACAAGAAAATGTCCAAAAATAGCCAAGCATATTGTTAACAAGATGTTCAAATAGTAACCAAATGTAACCAAAAGATATCACAAGATAAAATGTTTATAAGATTTCTTAACCAAGATTTAATTCTACTTTTAACTTGGATTCCGTAACAACCCTTGCCTAACATGAATTCTTGCTCATTTTTGGGATGTGATATTTTTCTGCTTGAGTGTTTCTTAGTAGAAGCCTTCAAAGACTTCCCCTACATATGTGTAGCTCTCCTTGGGATTTTAAGATCATATTGTATTTTTCAAGGAACTAATCATCATATATTACCAACATACCATAATTGTAGGTTAACGTTAAGATCAAATGTGATAACTAAGGTATCCAATTAGTAATATTAATAGGATTTTTAGAAATGTGTCTTAAAATTCATGACTTATCACAAAAATGGCTAAAATATCCCAAAGCACTTGAGCTTAGAGCAAATGAATAGATCATAAGAAGTTCAAACCATGCAAGATTGAAAGCAAGATAAAAACCAAAAGAAATTATTACATGTGCTACTCCACATATTTTCATAAAACTAATTGCATCAAGCTATAAGAGATACTCTAAATAATTATTCCAACAATTTTCTGATCTAGACATAACATTCCATAATTTAAGCGTGAATAAAAAACAATCATGTCCTTATAAATTATCTAACAAGCAAAGAGATGAAAAATTACCTTGACTTAACTTGCCTGCAAGTGAGAAGAGAATATTAATGGAGTTTGAGATGAGGTCCTCTATCATGAAGTACCTCCTTATCTTTTGGTTTTTTTTTCATTAGATCATTTATATGATGCCTCTATTTGTTCATGTTTTTTATGAAGGAATCCTTAATCACTTATTGCATCATCTATCTCTTTGAGAAATTTTTTAATTCTCCACTTCTCTTCATCTTCAACAATTTTTGTCTACAAAATTTCCTTACCAAAGCATTTTTGATAGGACCAAGTGTCAATCTTGTTTTGCTCATCATGAGAATAGTTAAAGTTTTGTTTACAACCATAATTTTTACAAACAAATAAAGTATTCTCTTCATGAATAATATTATTAAACCTGACTATGATTAAGCTTGAACTTACATCCTCTTGTGTGACTTTCTCCATATTCTTTGTCTATTTCTCAAGAGTCTTTTCTTCTTGAAACTTTCTGCAATCCTTAGTTAAAGAGGTTAGTTGTTCAATCTCAACTTTTACATCGAGATTTCTCCTTTCATTTCAGTGTGAATAGCATCTAGCTTAGAAATTAAAAATTTCTTTGCCTTACTAAGCAAATAATGTAGAACAAGAATTTCTTCTCTAAGTCCTCTATACCTTTCACCAGACTTACCACCTTGTTCATCCATATGTGAAGAATTTTCATCTATAAGTGTCATGCATATGAGATGAGAATATTTGGTAGAGTAGCTCTAAAACACTAAAAAAATTTGCATATTATAGCCAATTTTTATCATGTAGCTTTCGCCCCATGAAACCCAAGGCAAAACTTCATTGTAAATGTGAAGATTGTAAGCCATAGTGAGAAATTTCACATACTTTATACTTTTTGGGTTGGAAAATGTCTCATAAGTTGTCAAAGCCTCATTTCCCAAGTAAAAAAGTCACCTAGTATCTATAATTAGGCTTGGGGGGGGGGTGTCAAAAATGCCTTTTGGAATACCAAAAAAGGCAATTTGTAATGTTTTATGTGGGGTATACACTTTTCTACATTGGAAACACATGCAGGGGAATAAATCTCACCTACCCCTAGCATGGAAGGATGGAGGTTTTGGAAGCTTTCTCCCTTCAACATGGAGACTACATGCACAACTTGGAAGCATTCCTCCTTAGCATGGAATCTTCACCCCCAATGTGGAAGCCAAAAAAGTCAAAATTCATCACTTCATGCTCTTCAACGTTGACCAGCAACTTCAACAAGCATGTTGGAGAGATTAGAATGGAAGATCCATCTCTAGCATGGAAGGTGTAAACTAGTTACTATTTATAGTTAATAGAATGGCCATGGGGAAAGGCATTTACTATGTATAGTAACCCCCCAAATTTGGGCACCCATCTCACCTAAACAAGGCAGAAACTTGGCAACCATTTTGTAGCCATGTTATAGCCCCATTCATGGCCCTAAACCTATAAAAACTAGCCTTAGATACCATTTATATGTTCAGCAATTTTTACATAAGCAAATATTTTCAGCTCAACACTTAAAACAAAATTTTCTATGATTCCACACTTGGGCATTCTCAAGCACTCAAGAGTTCTTGCAATCTCCCATGTTTGCATTCTCTTGAACCCTAGCATGAAAGCATTATATCATTGAGACTTGTGGATTTTGGATGTCAGCACTATGTTTCTAAGATCAACATGGAGCACTTTGGCCATCAAATTTCTACTTTTCTCACCCTCAGTAGTAACCAATATTGGAGATTTGATATTGCAACACTGAAAGTTCAATAGCATCGAAAGTGGTAGGACATCCAAATCATGGAGTTGACTGTAACAACTTCAATAGACCTTGAACCCCTATCTAAGTGAACCCCCTACTATCCATTCAAGCACCATTTATACACATTTCCCTAACTTATTCTTTATTTTTGCTTAATAAAGTTTAAAGTTTTTGGTTTTTTGTGCAAGATATATTTGTTTATTTTATGTGCATTATTTGGATCTGTTATTAGTTTTTGCATTTCATTTCGTTACACTATTTTGCAATCCTCCCAAGTCCCTAGTTGATCTACTGGACCAACCAATGTGCCCTAAATCCCATTTTTTCATAGAAGCCTTGGGGATTTGTAGGTTGAGGAACTACTACACATTGGATCTCCTTTGATTTTTTCTAGTGTTTCAAAAGTTTTTCTTGGTGCTAGAAGGAGGGACTTCGCCTAATTTCTATGGCTGGATCTTATTACCATTATTGCCAACATTTCCTATTATATTAAAATCTACATTTAATAGCTAAAACCTTTGAATTTGCATTTTAATGAAGGCTACCACCTATCCTTCTCTACTCCCAAGACCCAGCGTGAAGCAGTAGGTATTTGGGCATTGCAATTTTTACAACAATTGTTGTGAATTTTCAAAGCCAGCATTGATTTTCTAGTTAATTCTCTTTTGGCTGCCAAAATTTTCTTAGTTTTTGACATTGGTGGTGCAACCTTTCCAAAAACTACCAAACTTCCAAAAGTCAATTCCCCCCTCCCCCTCCATCTTTCCAAGCAAAGAAAATTTGTAGTTGGGTAAAACCAATCTCAATGGAAAACCATCAACTTTTCACTTTCATTTTTTAGCCTTTCCTTACTTGTCAATGTTGGGTTAGGAGCTATGAGATTCTCATTATCTCAACCCCCTTCTTTCCCTTTCCTCTCACCCCCCGCCGCC
>MNCI01021706.1:272687-312006 GCA_015680685.1 Gnetum montanum
GGGCACCTGCACCATACCCAACATAGAGGTTGTTGGGAGGCCAGTGTGGATGAGGCTTATCACCAACTCAACAACCAAAACTATTTCTCCCCATTTTAAGTTGAAAGCCTTTTTAATTTTTTGCAGCAAAAATTCCCAAAACCTTCAAAATATCAATGTTACCCATTCCCTTCTTCCCACCTCCCCCTTGTGACCAAAACTATAGTGTGGAAGTTGCATGTGGTTGGATGGTGGTTTTTGCAACACTTGTAAAATTTTTCCTCCAAAGCTAGTGTTAATATCCTTTTCCTTTTTTTTCGTTTGCTACTAGTTTTTTCTCATTTCCAAGGTGGGTGCTGCAACCCTTCTAGAAATTATCAAACTTCTAAAAGTTAGCTTCTCCTCATTTTTCTAAGCTAAGAAAATTGGCAACTTGCCAAAATGAAGTTCTTAGTGGAAAATACCAACTTTTCACTTTTATTTTTCAACTTTTCTCCCCTCTTCCTAATGTTAAGCTAGAAGGTGTGATATTTCCATTATCTCACCTCCCTTCTTCCCCCCGCCTTTGCCATACTAAACATAGAGACAACTGGGAGGCCAACTTGGGTAAGGCTTGACACCAACATTTTCAAATTTTCATTTTTGGTAAAAGGGTAAATCCCTCTTACTCCCCACTTACTAATTATACTAATTACTTTGTTTTCAGATATTTTTGTTTCCTTTAAATATTTTTTAATTCTATTCATTCGAATTTACTTCTATTTTATCATTTATAGCCTTGTTTTAAGCCATTCTCAACACCATAGCCATATCTTTCCAACAATCTACCATTTTGCCCCTCACCTTTACTAGCGAAGGTTCTAGCTAACAAGCCATGAGGGTATATGACCCTAAAGACCCTACTATCATTGAATGTAGGTAATCTTTGAGGTTCAAAGAAAAAATTCCTAATTTTTCATCCATAAATGAAGAATGATATAAATTCATTTCTACCAAAATATAGACTAGCATGCTGATTCCATATTTGAAAGAAGAAGCCAAAAGGGAGTTTGAACTTATCCACCATAATGGTAAGGAGTACATCCCTTCCCCCTATGACCAAATACCTCTATCTAATATCTATATGAGTATACTAGTCTAATTGATTAAGATGCAGAAGGTTGATGACAAACATAGATTTGAAGAACAATAGGAGGAGGATGAATTTAGGATGGAATCCGAGCCTGAAAACATCCTAAGAGGATTGTTTTAACAAACATCCCCCAAGTTCATAGCACCTTCCTCTAATGCTTTTGTTCTCTCCAAGGGCATGATGCCATCATCTTCCACTCCTTCCTACACTACCACGGCTAGTCCCACATTAATCATAGCCATGCATCAAACTCAATCAATGCCACAAACTATGAATCATAACCCATCTATGTCATTTTCCACATGACCTTAATCTATGCAATCATCAATGGTGGTTTTTACCATCACAAATCCATTAACTACCTATGTAGAATCCAACATGGGATTTGTGTCTCAGGTGCTAGCATAAATATCCTTTTCCTTGTTTGATCCACAAGCAACAACCATAACATAACCATTTCCTTCTTTCAAGCAACCCATAGCAAGGCCACAAGCCTCACAAAAAATACCATAGCCTTATGTACAAACCCCAAAACTAATAGGGCCACCACAAGGCATTGATCAAGCCTTTCAAATCATCCAAGACTTGATGGAGTTGTTGAAAAGGCTTAAAGCCTCTACCTCATAGACTATTAAGATTATGGACTTCTACCAGGATGATCCCACAAGTCCTGTGGGCCCACCCTTGACACTACCTCTTAGTGTCCCTATTCTCCAATTTAGTAAATATAATGAAGAAGGTAATCCTAATGCTCACGTTATTACCTTTCGATTCGAATGGTTACTCTTGTAACCATGGCCTCATACCATCATGAGGATGTTCCCTATGTCCTTAATTAGAAAAGCACTTGATTGGTATCATGTATTACCTAGGGGATCCATATACTCTTTGGTGGACTTGATTGTCTAGTTTTTCAACCACTTCAAGTACAGCTTGAAGCCTGACACAATGCTTGACCAACTCATGAAAGTCAAGTAGGAACCCTTAGAACCTATATAGAAGTTCATTCAGTGATGGAATGAACTACTCAACGAAATAACAAAGCCCATCACTGAGGCCCATCTTTTAGCCATATTCAAGAGGACAGTGAATGACTTTATCAAGTTCAATTTCTACTACCTTGATCCATGGTCCCTTAGCCAAGTGTTCTCACAAACCAAGAACATAGAAGATGTTGTGAAGGCTAGTCATGATCTAGCCTACGTAGGATACAAGAATTAACATGCATAGAGAGACAAAGAAAAGAGCCAAAAAAGAATAACATGACCATAGCAACTGTGACCAAAGAAACAAAGACCACAAACTAGAGACCAAAGGCCAACCCACGCAAGGTTCCAACTAATGACCATATTAACCAACCATCAAGCTCTATGCATCGATGACAACCAAACCTAACTTTGAAAGAAAGGACAAGTCCAAATACACTACCTTGCCTATGAAACCATCCAAGTTACTAGACCAACTATTAAAAAGTGATGCATGCAACACAAAAAAATAATGGAAGCCACTCAAAAGAAACACAAGTAGTTATGCAAAATATCCAAAGACCCCACTTGGGCAGCAAAGGACGATCCTTAATTACCTAGATACTTTAAACTAGACCGCTTCTGCCATTATCATCAACTACCTGGTCATGATACAGAGTTCTGCATTGCATTGAAGGATGACCTACAAAGGATGATAAATAGGGGGAAGCCAATCCTAGATGCTTCCAACCTAGTTTAACCACAAAACTAGTTGATGCAGGTCTACAAAGACCCATCGAATACTAATGATAGCCCTTATGTTATTTTATCATTCAACATTAATGACCATTGGAGACCTGCTAGAGAACCATTTGTGATTTAGGTACCCCTCTACGAAAAAAGGGCTTCTTTAGCTTCCCATAGCTCAAGATCCCCATTTGTCATAAGAGTACCATCATGAGTGCCTCTAAGGGAACCTTTTATCATCAAGGTGCCCTAGCCTACCATAGTAAATATAGTCGTAGCCAAAACAACTACACAAGGACCACCTATGGTGGCTAATGATATTACCTCTTCCACACAACCAATGACTGACAACCAAAAAACTTCAACCAAACAAAAGAAGAAGCATAAATAAAAGCCTAACAACAAGGGTGACAAGTAGATGGAGGCATAAAAGGAAATGGGCCCACTAAATCCCACTCCCATTTTTGCTATACCCATGACCTCCTCTACCTAACCCACTTTAACTAGCAAGCCACAAGAGGACACCAAATTTCATAACCATAACAAAGAGGAAGAGCCCCAACAACCACAACTTAAAATGAAGTTTGCATTTTGGGGTGCATGGAGAAAGTAAACTACAACTAAGGCGACAAATCCATGACCAATGATAAAAGCTTCCCCAATGCAATGGACCAAGTTAGGTAATCCCTCAAGTAGAAAAACACAACTCTAAGCTTGTATGACCTAATCATGAATTTTGTCACACATTGTGAGACACTAGTTAAAATGTTGACTTCCTTCCCCATTAGTGAGGACACCCTTTCTAACAAGAAAGCCATCCATGTAGTGATGATTCGTATCTCACCAAGGGAGGAGAAGTCAACACCCTTAACATTTCATGATAGTAAAATCTAGGTTGATCCCTAATATGGCAAAGTAACTATGGCTCCTTTATTCATAAACATACACATACGATAGTTTAAAGTACATCAGATGCATGTTGATGATGGAGCCACAACCAACATCATCCCGTGCACCATTGTTAAATGCTTGGGCATGACTAAGAAGATACAACCTACAACCACTGCAACTCTTAATTCCTTCATTAGATCAAGAGTTATCATCAAGGGGTCTCTCTCCTTGGATTTTGTAGCTAGGGAATAATTCCCCACAATCGCCAACTTTTTGGTGGTGGAAGAGACACCAGGATTCAACCTGATCTTGGGAAGACCTTGGTTGGCTTAATTATGAGTGTGTCCTCTCCCATCCATGAAGAAATTCACCTTCCTTATGAGGGAGGTGAAATCATCATTCATGGTGATAATGAAATTCGCATGGCTATCGACAAGCTAAACATAAAGCAAGGGTCTAAAGTGGAGCTTCAAGAAGAAGCTCGCAACCATGAAGTCCAACAACCTAAGAAAGCCAACAATGATAACAATAAGTAACAGGATGCATTATGAGATTCACTTCCTTTTAACATCTTAAGTGAAGGGGATGGTGAATATATGTTTGTGCAAAGTAGGCCTTACTCACTTCCTAATCTTGCAAAGATTAGGAAGAATTTTCACAAGTGAATTTCACCTTCTCCATCTCATGTGCCTATGATCAGATGCATCAATAGCCATGTAGCCTTACTTTTCTTGTTTAGTTTATTATATCCTTTTATGAATTTTTTTTATTTTACTCTTTATGCACGTAGCCTAAGTTCATTTGCATTTTTACCTATTTGTTACAACCTTTCTTTATTTTTACTTATGTTGTAAACATCAAAAAGGCCTTATAAATATACTTCTTTTTCATAACTAGTTCAATAAGAACTTAAAATAGCATCATGGCCCACCATGACCTTAAACTAGCAAAGATAATCACACAAAATAGTTTGCTAAGACTCTAAACTAGTGTCATTGTTTGCTAGGACTCTAAATTGGAACTGTAGTTTGCTAAGACTTTAAACTGGCAACATAGCCTGCCATGGCCTTAAATTAGCAACGTAGCCACAGCCATACAACATAATATAACATGTGCCCATGATGGTCTAAAACTACTAAACATACCTTTCATTATATTTCATTTTTTTTAGCCTTTTATCACATTGATTTTATAACCAAAATGTTAACATAGCTATTCTCAATGTTCACAACATTTACAACGTTTACCAAAACTATAAATACATATAGCCAAAATTTAAATTTAAAATTAAAATTTTCATAACATAAATAAGCCATTATCACATTGTGTGATAGTAATTTTAAAGAATAACAACCATCTATAACATAATCTTGGCCAATCATAGCCATCAACATGAAAATAAAAGGCAAATAGCCAACAAGCTAAGCTATTGAAGACTACTGAGTGGCATTTGAAGGAGGAAATGGTGGGTCATTCCCACCCTTGCCGCTGGGGCTACTAATGTCTCTTGAGGCTTGAAATTCAACAACATATAGCTAGTTAGTAACCCATAGTCAAAACCATAGCTTAAAACAAAAACATAAACATAAAATACATCTAACCTATGGAGATTCTAGCTCCATGACTTTTGGGGGTAGATGGGGAAGGCCTTCCCCCAAACGATGAAGGATCTAGTCCTCTGTCATGTTGACCCAATCAACATCCCCAAGATCAACACCAAAGATGATGTAAATCCTATCTATAAGGGTCCAAGTAGAAGGCTCTTGGGTAGTAGCAGCCATAGAGGTCTTGGCTATAGTATTGGTAATATGAGTAGTAGGGGATTACTCCATGGTGAGAGTACTTTCAAAAAGGTAATAATCACTCTTTGTGTGGATCCCTTGGATGAATAGATCTCTCGTATGCTATTCAACTGACTCCTCCTTAAGCCAATTAAGTTAGGCCCCACAATCCACCTTGTACTATTGCTTGTGGACCTTTTGTTTCTTACTCCACTTTAGGACCCAAGCACAGTGATCTTTCCAATCCTCAACCTTTTGGGAAATGAGGTCCATCTACATACATTATTCTACCATCTCCCATAGGACCACTACTTTGTCTTGAATGACATGCTAGTAGCAGGCCCATGTGATCTCCCTAATCTACAACTCTCCTGAGTTGGTCACTTGGGCCTTCACAAAGGCCTTGTAGTCTTAGAGATCTCTAATTATCTCCTTTTGCTATTGATTCTTTTCCCTTAAGGCCATAACTTCTTCCCATAGGGATTTGTTGGACCCTTCTACCTTCCATGAAGTTTTTGCACATGAAATTTCTAGACCAATAGTAGTCTCATACAACTTCAAGGATACACTAGATATGTCAAAGGAAAGCTTAGGCAAGGAGTCTATCTCCATGTGTCTACTCGAATCCCACTCCATAGCAAGGACTACACAAGCATGAAATATAACCATAAACATAATGAGCAATCTAAGATGGCCATAACATAAGCACAAGCTATGACATAGCCAAACAACTAATGCATATAAAAAAAGTTCTTACTAATCTCAAGTGCAACCTATTGCAATTGATTGATGATTTCTTTAACCATCCCACACATGAACTGCACCCATGGTTTCACATGAAACTTAGGGATAGGTGCTTGCACTAGTGGCTCAAGAACTACTGTAAGCATAACAATCATCAAATGATTAAGATGAACATCAAAATTAAACTAAAAGATATAACAAAAATATTAAGGCATGGGCATACCTACCTCCTCATCCTCTTCCTCCTCTAGGATGATGATGGGGGATGTACTTGGTATTGCTTCACTGAACAAAGCATCTAGATCATTTATATCCTCATTGGCAAACCCTTCAACCTCAAGTTGCTTCAACAGTGTCTCTTCTACACATCTTTATTCTCCCTTTGCAATAGCTTGGTCTGTCATAGCCTAATGTTTTTCTACAACCATAGTACATAGAAAATTAGTTAACACATAAAACCATAAAGTAGCCATTAACTCTAAAACATGAAATAGCCAAATTTAAACAAAGCATACATATAACTACCTATTGCGATGACTTGAGCTTAACCTTCACCTTCTTTGGGGTAGGAAGGTCTAATGCTAGCAATGCTTCCTTCATAGGTCCCTTGATTTTTTCTCTAACTACCCCTTTGGCCTTCATACACCATCATCTAGCATGCAAGACACTATAGGGAAATGTAAAAGGCTCATCATCATTAATGTTGTCAGGAGACTCACATTTCCTGACATCAAGATTCATAGTGATGATGGATAACATATCATCCATCCCCTCTGGTGGATTCTTGGCCTACATGATTGGATAAATGTGCTTTATCCAAGGCCTAGAAAGTTGGCTTGGGCCTTGAAAAACCCATCGTCCATTCCTATACACCACCAAAAACTTCACAAACCTCTTCAAATAACCCACAAAAAATTCAAACTACATATGGATTATTGTAGGGGTGTCAGCACAAAGTCTAAGGATCTCCTCCTAAAGCCTAGTAGACAAAGTAGCCGCCTAGTCAAAACTGGTGCCCTCCATTAGGACCTTCTTAAAGATCCATCCCTATGCTATGCTGATTACCTTC
Source organism: Gnetum montanum (assembly GCA_015680685.1). Lineage (NCBI taxonomy): Eukaryota > Viridiplantae > Streptophyta > Gnetopsida > Gnetales > Gnetaceae > Gnetum > Gnetum montanum. The sequence goes on from MNCI01021706.1 coordinate 279,996, forward strand.
TTTTGCAATAACAGTTTAGGAAATGCATGAGACCTAAACAAAGGATATGATTCCTTTGCATCAAGGTTCATAAATATATCCATGAAAATTTTGAAGTGGCCAATGTTGACACCAAGCCACTCCAAAACTTCATCACAATGACTAGTTTCCCTTACTATCCTATTGGGAACCTTTGCCCCACTACAAAAGAGGCCCACACCAATGTCCATGTTCACCTTCACATCCTAGATGATGCTACTAAAATGACCAACCTTCTCAATGAAGGAGTTGATGACATGCAACATATCTGTAGTAGGGATGGAAGGGATATGTACCATAAATATGTCAAGCAAACTTGCACACTACATGTTTTCTTGAACATAACTAGGCATTTGTTCCTTTAGCCACTCCTATGCCAATGTTACCTCACCAAATGTTAAAGATGAGGGTATCCTCATGATGTACTCTTGAAAGTGGTACGATGACATTAGCAAAGGTGGAAGGTCCTACAAAGCAACAACCAAAAGTTTAGCATCAATGTAAGTAAGTTTAACAACCAATCAAGGTAATAGAACACTCAAAGTTATAGCCATGAAACACTAGAATCTATAGCCTTTACATTTACCTTTCCTTTTCTTCTTTGATGTGGAGGTCCTAGCTACAAGGGTTTGATCCATAGAGTTGTTGAAATGTGCCCACCAGCTATGCATCATCCCATCATCCTTGCACTTTTTGTATACAAGGTTGAACCTTGAGGTGTATGCATCAAAGTCCCCTCTTAACTATTGATACACAGTAGTTTTAATCTAAGGACTCTTGGTGAATTCATCCAAATTAGTTTGTGCCACTACCAAGATTTGATCGTTGATGATCAAACCTTGATCATTGACCTTGTACCTGTAAGAAGTTTGTAAAACTAATGAATTTAGGAAATATAGTTAAGCCAAAAGCATAAAAACATTATAACAACCATGCTTACCCCTATAGATGATACACAGTGCCAGGTGGATTCTAAAACAATGTGTAGACTCTCTATGCCACCATTAAAGTATTTTTAGTAGATATACAAAAGTTAGCATGTGCAGATAAGGTTTGCTACTTTTCCTACTACCTGAGGTAATGGATTGTTAGTGATGAACCTGGTGATCAAACTAGATGCCTGAGGCACTAATGTCTCCACTATGACCCTGACAATGTCAATAGGCAAGTGTGACCATAACATCAAACTAAAATTCTACAAGATGTAGGTAAGGAATTCCCTTACCCTTTGATGGAACTAAAGAGAGCCCCTCTCTAAGGTAATATTAGTCAAAGGGGTACTTTCCTTAGGATGGCCAATGAAGCAAAAAATTCCCTCTATCTCAATAACGATGAGTATGGCCTNCATTATTACAACCTTGATATCCTTACATTATGGAAATACTTGGAAAATTTAGAAAAAACATATAGGTGGAGGTGAAATTAACCTTTGTAAAAAGCTCTAAGATGTTTATCTAAGTTAACTTAAGAAATTCCATAAAAGCATTATCACCATCTTTTATAGCCTTTTACTTCACAACCAAGATATTATAGCAAAAAAATTATATAAATTTAGATAAAAGCATCTAAACTATGCATAAATTTAGAAAAAAGCATGCATGAATTTAGAAAAAAGCATTAAAATTTTTAAAAAGCATACAATCATAGTAAAAAAAATTAAAAAAAAAACTAATGAAGCCATTATTTTTTCTTTAAAAACATAGTTAAAGCATAAGTTTTACATGAGTTTACATAAGAAACTACACATATCAATCACTCCCATCCTAAAAGGAGTAATGTGCTACAACTGTAGTTTTTCCTTATTTACACAGCCGTAACCAAAAATTTATCAAAAATTCATTAAAGCTTCGATATTAGTGATTCCACCATGAAACATTTATCAAAATTTGCAACCATAACCATTGCAACCAAAAATACATAGTCATTTTTACATGGAATATGGACAAATTAGCAAGTATAACCATAGCCATCACCATGAATTTTGTTTTCATGTAGGGTTCAAAAACAATTTGCCAAAAATTCTTCTGAGCTCTAAACAGAGTGATTCCACCACCATTTAAAAGCTTAAATCAAGCCCTATGTACCCATCCTTAAAAAAATGCAAAATCCCTATCTTTTATTCAGAAAATATTTACCAATGTGGGCAAAATTCTAAAAATGACACAAACTCCTTTCGACATGGGCTTGATAAAAAAACTTCATTAAAAATTCATTTTAAGTCCAATCAGAGTGATTACACCTCTGTTGGAAAGCTGAAGTCAAGACCTACTCAGTCATAGCCAAAAAGAGTCAAAGTCTCTACTAGTTTCCTAGTAAAAATTTGTGAACTTACATGAAATTTTAAAAATGGCATAAAAAAACCGGACTACACAACATTAGGAAAATAGCTATAACTCCATCGATTCAAAACAAAATTGAACAAAAAAACATCTATTGGAAAGATTAAATAAAGCGCTACAATACCATAACATCAAATTTTGAAAATATTTAGCTATTTTCTTAATAAAAAATACACAACATTGCTTGCCTTTTCATGTGAAAAGCTAAAAATCACAAAGCCCAATTTAATATAGCCATAAAAGCATAGCAAAAACAACCAAAACAATCAACACCCATTAGAAAGCACACTAAAATAAAGGGGTAGGATTTTGTTGAAATTTAATTTTGATGAATAATTTTTCCTAGATCTAAAAAAACAACCATACCCCCAAATTTTGAAGAAAAAAGTATGAAAATAGTAAATTGCAATTTAAAAATCAAATCTATTTAGGCAAAAACAACAAAAACCATGATCTATGTGGAAACTACCAAAATAAAAGGTGGGATTTCAAAAATATTTTAATTTACCCATTCTATAAGCTTATATCTAAGAAAAATAGCCCCACATGTGGCAAGAAAAATACAAAAAAACCATAGAAAACAGCTACCAACAAAAACAAAAATCGTTGGAACTACCTACCTTAGAGTGGTGACAGATGAGGCCTAAATGGAGATAGGCCTAGGAACCTCTAATAGCTCCTTGAAATTCTCATCCATCTTCTAAATCATTGGGTTTCAACTCTTTTCCCCTCACTGCTTAGGTGTGATGGCAGGCTTAGCATTGGGAATGATTGAGATTAGAAGAAAATGGGAGTTCTACGTTGGCTATGAGAAGGATGGAAGGCTTCCACACTAAAAATTTATTTCTTCTATCACAATAATCTTTATTAGAACTCTCCTCTAATGCATAGTTTGTAAGAATGACAACTATGATTGAACACTTGCAAAATTCAACCATATAAACCACATCTAAACCTAAAAGCACACCTTGAAACCCCAATTGCTAATTCAGTGCACTAAAGTGCAAGGGGGAAAAGTCTCATCAACATTGATTTTTGATGGGAAACAACTTTACTTTTCAAAATTTTAAATTCTTGAATTGTGGGCCCCACCTTGTGCCTTCTCTCTTGACCAAAAACTTGCATCAACATTGAGCTTTTTTCCAATTTTAATACTTAGAACCATATTGCAACCTTAACTCACATGCATACATGCTAAGGATGCCATGCCCAGCATGGATACATGCCTTCCATTTCACAAAATCATTAAAATACAACTATTTTTTCCTTTTTAATAACCAAAACCTACCTTTTTCAAGCTTAGGTTCCCAGAAGTGGATGAGACATGAACAAAGCTAGATACCATGGGTTTCCATGATGGGGCAACAACGCCTAGCATGGAAGAAGAGGAAAAACACCTATCCCTACCTCCCATTGCCCATCTAGCCTAAGTTTAACCCTAAAGTGGGCTTTGCATGACCTAGAATCCCTCCAAGCATCTCCGGCAACATCAGAACCTCACTAAACCAAGTTGAAACTAGTTGAAACCTTGGGATTTGATGTTTCCACACTAGGAAAGGCTTCATCCATGCTACGCATCTCACCCTCAACATGGCTAGAATAGGGGAAACCAAAAGTGGCCTAAATCAACTGCCTAATAGCCATTTTTCAAAGCCTAGTGATTCTTAGACCCTACTAGAACCCTCTAGAGCTTTTGAAATCCCAAAAAATGGTCAAATATGGTACAAAACTAGCATCCCCCTCTCATCCATGCTGGGGCCATCATGCCTAGCATGGAAGAAAGGGAGAAAACTACATGAGGCACTTACGAGCCTCAAAAGTGTTGAATCTTAGCACCCAATATTGACTATTGACTTTGGCAACCCTAGAGGCTAACATGCATAATTGATTGACTATCAATTTGGCCTAGATCTAACTTTCTTAACTAAGGGAGACCTCTTCCACGCTATGAATTCTAGTCTTAGTGTGGATAAAAGGGGGGAAGCCAAAACTATTAAAATTTACATGAAATTAAACTTCTAAAAGCAACCCAATCCTTCTAGAAGCCACCAAACTTCTAGAAGTCACCTAAAATGACCAAAACTACCTTCTCTTGGTTGTCCATGTTGAGGGGGATCCTATCCATGCTAAGCCTCCCACCCTCAACATAGATGGAAGGGAAAAGCTTAAAAACCCTATCACAGCCTTCAAAATGATTGGATTTTGACCTTAGACATTGATGGCCAACACCAACAATCCTATAGACACTCATGCATAGCCAAGTTTGACCATAAAAGCTAAAAATCTCTTCCCTCCAATCTTTTGCTACAAAGCTGAAAAAGGTGGGGAAGCCCAAATATTACCTAATAAAAGCTCTTAATCATAAAACCCATTCCTCCTAATCTTCCATGCTAGAGTAACTTCCTTATTATGGAAACAAGGGGGAAGACCTTAAGTGTAATTAAACAACCTCCAAATATGCTTAAAATTAGCCAAAAACTTGCAAAATCTTGATCTACAACCCTAGAGGCCTAGGAACTTGGTCAAAGTGCTCTTAAACCACTTTGAATCCACCAAACAAGTGTCACCTCATTCTTCCATGCTAAGGATACTATGCTCAGCATGGAAAAATGGGGGGAAGCCATTTCAAAAAGTTTTAGCATAGAAAATTACCTCAAACTACCTCAAAATGAAACTAAAGAATGCACAACTTCCAAATCTAGGTCCCAGTAGCCAGTTTGACCATGTTTGATTTCATTTTGTCTGGAATCTTAGCTTTTCATGTTGAGCCCCCTTTCTTCCACACTAGCTAGCATTGAAATAGCCGGGGGGGCGGGGTGGGGAGGGGGGGAGGGAAGGCTCTAGAATGTACTTTTTGACCTTTGCAGACCTTCAGAGTACCCAATTTTGATGGATATAACCTACGTTGCCTTGGGAAGGTTCTAGAACCTCAATTTTGGACCTCTAAATACCACAAAGCCTAATTTCCTTGGTTTCCATGCTAAGGATCCCTGTTTCCATGCTGAGCCCAACATGGAAGCCTTAAAACACTTGATTTTTGAATTTAAACAACCCAAAAATAACCTTGAATGATGTTCAAACTCACCTAATAGCCTTGTAGCCTAAAAACATAGCCTACTAAGGCCTAAAACTAGCAAAACCTAGTTATTTTTTTTTACCTATATTAGTCAAATGTCACCATATATGGCCTACTTTTCTTAATTTTTGCCTTATTACATAGTATTTTGGCTTATTTTTGGACTAGGGTTGCATTGTTCACCTTGTTAACCTTCTATGGCCTTTATGCAGTCTTATGTATTCTTTATTTTCCTTATTATAGCTTTATTTACCTTTTTTGACCTTTGAATGGTATCAAATAGTGGGGTTTGACCTTCTCTAACCACCATTTGACACCATGTGACCATGGCCTACTAAAGCCTTAAACTGGCATCATAGTCCACAAAGACTCTAAGTTGGCATTATGGCCTAATAAGGCCTAAAACTAGCAAAATTGTGACCTTTGTTGGCCATTTGTAGCCTTATTTCTTATACTTCTCCTTGCTTAACCTTCATTTAACCCTTTTTGGCCACTATGGCACTTTGTTAAATTGTCCTTACCTCATTGATGACCTTAGATGACCTTGTTTGCATTAGATTTGCATGTACTTACATAATTTTATAGCATTTTAGCATTATTTACTCACTTTTACCTCATGGTGATGTTAAACAGTGTATCAACCGTGATTGCCTAGATCTTGAGCTCGAGAGTCTTGTAGACCACATAGCCTCAATAGAGAAACCTCTAGAATGGCCTGAAAACCTAGTCAAAACCCTTGACTTAGAGGCAAGTGACATAACCAAAGACTCTCTAGTTGAGGTTCCTATACAACACATAGTAGTGAGGAGAAAACCCTTAAACTAAGTTCCTCACTAGAATCTCAATATGCTCAAGACATCACCAATGTCGTAGAAAGCAACATTAAGGCCTTTTCCTAGTCATATGAAGACATGCTAGGCCTAGACCCATGCTTAGTCTAGCACAACATCATACTAGACCCTAGCATTAGACCAGTTAAGCAAAAAGTGCATAAAATTAGACTTGATTTGGCCTTGGCAATTAACAATGAGATCTTAAAGCTCTACCAAGCTAGTTTCATTAGGGTTGTCAATTACATAAAATGGATGTCCAACATAGTGGTAGTTCCTAAGAAAAATGGGAGTATCCATATTTTCATTAATTTTTGAGATCTAAATAAAGAAACTATCAAAGATGACTTTCCTTTACCTATTATTGATCAACTTATCGATACTATGGTCGGACATGCCTTGTTGTCCTTTATGGATGGATTCTTAGGATATAACTAAATTAGGATCAACCCATAGCATCAACTCAACACAACCTTCATGACCTCATGGAGGACCGTTTTCTATACTAAGGTGCCTTTTGGCCTTAAAAATGCAGGAGCAACATACCAAAGAGCCATGACCTATATCTTCAAAAATTACATGCTAGGTTTGCTTAATGATTACATAGATTACATGCTATTAAGTCCAGGGTGATCAATGACCATGCTAATGACCTAGATCTAATGCTTAACTGATGCCTTAAGTATGAGTTTAGACTCAATCTTTAGAAATGTGTCTTCGATGTCAAGATCGATAAGATTCTTGGCTTTATAATATCCAAAGTAGGGATACGTGTTGATCCTAAAAAGGTTAAGACCATATCTAAATTAGCAACACCTACCAACCTTAAGGAGCTTTGAGGATTACAAGGTAGATTACAATTTATTCATAGTTTTATCACTAGGCTTACAGATAAGTTACAACCCATGCAACACTTACTTAAGAAAGGAGTTCACTATGAGTGGATAGCTTAATGCCTAGAGGCCTTTGAAAATCTTAAGCAAGAGTTGACACAATTGCTAACAGTCTATCCTTCACAAGAGGGTAAGTTATTTTATATCTACCTTTCCATCTCTAATATGTCCATTGCCTCTCTACTCTATCAAAAATGTGATGATGAAGTAGAAATACCTATATACTATCTTAGCCACGCATTAGTAGCCCACAAGACCTAATACACTAAGGTGGAGAAGTATTATCTAGTGCTAGTCTTCTCTTTGAAGAAGTGGAGACACTACCTCTTCAAAATCCAAGTTAACATCATTCGCAAGAACAACATACTCAGAGCCATAATAACCAACATTTACGAAGGTAGTCATATAGCCTAATGGAAAGAAATAACCATAGAGTTTGATCTTCAATATATCTCTCAATGCTGAATGAAAGGTCAAGATATAGCCATACAACTTATAGTTTCACCTATTGATAACCAAGTAGCCATAGATCCTCAGTTCCCTGATGAACACATTAACACTATTATCCAAGTGCCTAAGGATTATGAAGTGGTCATGCACTTTGATGGAGATTCAACTGCCCATGGGGCCAATGCTATTTCCATAATAACATTTCCATCTAGTGAAATCTAACCCTTCACCTATCGTTCTAATTTCCCATGTAACAACAATATAGTGGAGTATGAAGGTTTGATTAGAGGAATGATGATAGCTCATGACCTAGGAATTAGATGCTTAGTGATCAAAGACAATTCAAAACTCATGGTTAACCAAGTAATCAAAGTCTATGCATGTAAAGCTAAGCACTTACAATCTTACTGTGACCATGAAGATCTTTTTTTACAACAGTTCATAGACATTGATATTCAACACATACTCCAAAACGAGAACACCATAGCCAATGAAATTATAATGTTAGCCGTTGCCAATAGTAGAAGAATTTGGAATTGCCGAGGACCAAGAAAACTAGTTGTCTTTGGTAGATCATGGATCATATTATGAGGTAACATAGGGTGACATAGGAAGTAGGAATGCCCCCTATGTGACCCTAGTTTTTCCCTAGCTAAAGCCCAACCAAGGTCATTCTGAGGCTTTAGCTAAGGAATGACTAGGGTTACGTTGGTAGCATTCCCCTACTAATGTGCCTACATTACCTTGGTTGTCGATTATTGGTCCTATTGCCTACCTTAACCATGGACTATGCTACTCCCATCACACAAAACACTGAGGATACCTTTGTGGTCATTGTTCATACTACTCCTTCTAAGGAGTGGTATGACGATATCAAATTTTACCTTATGCATGGTGAATCCTCACAAGGCCTGACTACTGCTCAAAAGGACATTGTACACAAGTGATGGAAGCAGTATGTCATCATAAGTGATAACACATTTTGTCAATGATCCTATGATGGCATACTCTTAAAGTGCTTAGGTAAAACTAAAGGTAGAATAGTCCTAGAGGAGGTTCATGAGGGTGTTTGTGAAGGTGATATAGGACCTAGAGCTATGACCGCTAAGATTAGATGATTAGGCTAATATTGGTTCCATATGGAAAATGACTACCTACAGAAGGTTAAGTAGTGTGACACATGTAATGATATAGCAACTTTATACATGTATCACTGACTGAGCTACACATCACCTAGATCACATGGCCATTTCAATGATGTGGATTGGCTATCATTGGGCCCATAATGCCTAAGTCTTCCCCAGGGAATAGCTTCATCACCACTGCAACTAAATACTTTACAAAGTGGGTTGAGTCTATTCCCCTAAGGAAGACTACATCTAAAAAAGTCTACAAATTCATCCTAGATAATGTTGTAGCTCGTTTTGGCATACCCATGACCATAGTTACAGACAATGGACCACAATTTAGTGGCCATGAAATGAAATATTTTTGTCACAACCTAGGTATCAAGCATTCTTTTTCATTACCCTATTGCCCTCAAGCCAATGGACAAGCAGAAGTAAGCAATACAGCCATCATCGACTTACTCAAAAGGATGCTTAGCAACAACAAACATAAGTGGCATGAGCAGCTTTTCCATGCACTATGGGCATACAGAACAACCTATCATACAACAATTGGTATTTCCCCTTATAGCCTAATTTTTTATTCTAAAGTTATTTTATCTTTTGAATTGTAGGTTCCATCAGTCCGAGTAACCTTGGTTAACTTCATCAATAATGAGCAAAAAAAGGAGTTGTAGATAATAGCCTTATACTTGGTGGAGTAGCAACGTATGCAAGCGCTTGCTCACATTGAATACTATCAAGAGAGGCAAAAGTGGCAACATCACCACAACTTGACCATGTGCAAAATCAAGGGTGATATAGTCCTCAAGGCTATTAAGCATGCAAACAAATTCTTAGTCAACTAGGAAGGACCCTTCCTTGTCATCAGAGCCTATGGGAATGATGCATTCAGAATAGCTAACATGGATGGGAATGAGTTGGCCAATTTGATTAATCATTCCGATCTAAAGCCATACTAGATGTAGCCAACAATCATTCACAAGCAAGCCTACCTTCAACAATCTGCTATGATCCTAAACTAGCAAAATAGCTTGTCATGGCCTTAAACTAGTACCATGGCCCACCACGACCTTAAACTAGCAACTTTGATGACCTAGATAACTTGATTCACATGTGGCTTGTATGAATTCTAGTGTTATAATATGCAACGGTGTTTTGTAATCTTTGTCAATGCCTCTAAAGACAATCCTTCAAACATCAACAAAGAGGGGGCATTGAAACACCACAAAAATTTGCATGTTATAGCCAATTTTCATCATGTAGCTTCCATCCCATGAAACCCAAGGTAAAAATTCATTATAAATGTGAAGATTGTAATCCACAGTGGGAAATTTCACATACTTTATACTTTAGGGCTGAAAAATGCCTCATAAGTGGTCAAAGCCTTATTCCCCAAGTAAAAAAAGTTACCTAGGATCTATATTTGGGCTTGGGGTTAAAATACCTTTTGGAATTTCAAAAAAAAGGCAATTTGATGGGTTTTATTGAGGTATATACTTTTCTACGTTGGAAATACATGTAGGGGGATAAATCTTGCCTACCCCTAGCATGGAAGGGTGGGGGTTTTGAAAGCTTTCTCCCTTCAACATGGAGACTACATGCATAGCTTGGAAACCTTTTCCCCTCAGCATGGAAGTTTTCCCCCACTGTGGAGTCTTCATCCCTAGTGTTGAAAATTGCATCCCCCAATGTGGAAGCCACAAAAGCTAAAATTCATCACTTCATGCACTTCAACATTGACCAACCACTTCAACAAGCATGGTGGAGATCTTGGCATGCAAGATTCATCTCCAGCGTGGAAGATGTGATCTAGTTATTATTTATAGTAAATAGAATGGCCATGAGGGAAGTCACTTACTATGTATAGTAACCCCATAAATTTTCTATGGTTCCACACTTGGGCACTCCCAAGCACTCAAGAGTTCTTACAATCTCCCATGTTTGCATTCTCCTGAACCCCAGTGTGGAACCATTATAGCCTTGAGACTTATGGAATTTGGATGTTAATGCTTCATTTCTGGGATCCCCAACCTCCAGCATGGAGCACTTTGGCCACCAAGCTTTCACATTTCTCATTCCCCCAACAATGACCAATATTGCAGATCTAAGATTGTAGCATCAAAGGTTCAATAACATCAAGAGTGGTAGGACATCTGAATCATGAAGTTAACTACATCAGCTTCAATGGACCATGAACCCCCATCCAAGTGAACCCCCTGTTGCTCATTCAGGCACCATTTGTACACATTTCTCTAGCTTATTCTCTTTTTTTTTGCTCAATAAATTTTTAAGTTTTGGGTTTTGTGTGTAAGATATATTTGTTTATTTTCTATGCATTATTTGAATTTGTTATCAGTTTTTCATTTCATTTTGTTACACTATTTTATAAATCCCCCAAGTTCCTAGTTGATCTACTGGACCAGGCAAGATGCCTCAAATCCCATTTTTTTGTGGAGGCCCTAGGGGTTTGTGGGTTGAGAAACTACTGTGCACTGGATCTCCTTTGATTTTTTTCCAGCGATCAAATTTTCTGATCACAACATTACCTACTTCTTCTTCACTTTACTTCCCATCATCCCAACTTGTATAAAATTTAATCTTTTTTTCAATTCCTCATCATTGGATTTGTTCTTTGATTGTAACCTACTATCACTAGGATACTCGAAGGCCATATGGCCTCTTCCTACAGAAACCCAACATTCTATAGAAAAGAAATCTAAGTTAGAATTCAAAAAAGCTTTACCTTTATCTTTACCTTTAAAAAGATTTGACCTTTCTTAATATGTCTTCTTGTTTCTTCTTGTTATTAATCATTGTAGCTTTCTTGAGAGAAAGGCAATCTCATCTTCACTACCTTCATCATGCCCATTAAGCTCCCTCTCCTTGGAGATAGTCTTTAGAGTAATGGATTTTTCTTGGATGGTTCCTTCGCTTATGAGATTCATTTCATAAGCAATGAGAATGCTTTGAAGCTCTTCAAATTTTATAGTTGAAAAATCTCTACTCTCTTCCATAGTCATGACTTTTGGTCTAAACTCTTATTCAAGAGTTCTAATCATCTTATTGATGACATCACTCTCAGGAAAATCTTTAGTAGTACCCCAAATAGCTACAATAATATCATTTTCTCTAGAGAAGAAATCTTTTATTTTCTAACCTTCTCTAATTTTAAGCTTATCCTATTTTCTTTGCAAAACTAGCAGCTTAGATTGCTTGATAATAGAGGTTCCTTCATACGTAGCTTCTAAAGTTTGCCAAATTTCTTTGGCCTTTTTACAACCTGCTACTCTATTAAACTCATATTTATTCAAAGAGTAATATAAGAAAATTTTAGCTTTTGAGTCAAACATAAACTTATCTTTCTCTTATTGTGTTCATTTGTTGTGGGGCTTGATGGTTCTGATGGAGCTATCAACAGGCAGAGTGTAGCCTTGAAGGATGGACTCCCAAACTTCAATTTCCATGAATTTGAGGTATCCTTGTATTCTAGTTTTCCAATGGGTAAAGTTGAGATGATCAAACATGAGTGCCTTTGTAGAAGGTGTCCCCTCCATTATTCACTCTTAAAAATGATTGTGAAGAAGAGTACCAAGCTCTGATACCACTTGAGGATCATTGAACTTAGAAGGGGAAGATGAATAAGCTTCCCAAATTAAAAATTCTTTAAAGCAAATCATACACCAAAAATATCATGGTTCCTCAACTTGGGTAGTCCACACTCATAGAGTATTTCACAAGCACACCATTGTACTTTGTTGCTCTTAAATGTGGTTTGAAGGGTACTACACCCTATACAAGCTCTAAGCTCTACAACGAAGTGATTCATCACTGTGAATCCACTCAACCCTATAAGGTTCCAAAAAGCTTAGAATATGATTTCTAGGATCCCACAACCATTACAACCTGAGCTCCACTTTGAAGTGTTGTCGCACTACACAATCACTCCATCCTAGAAGATCCCAACAGCTTAAGGATGATGGCTTCCAGCAAAAAGCACATCCACCCTAGAGGGCAACAAGAGAATTAAAATTAATAACATAGGAATGCAAGTAAACTTATTGATACTTGTACAATGAGGTACAACTTACTTTAACAAATTGCAATAGGCAAAAGATAATACAATGAAGAACAATATCACACTAGTGATGAATACAATGATTACTTAATATGACACTTGAAAGTACAACAATGCTTGCACATTTTTGAATGGAATGAGATCTTCCTATAGCCAATAGGTTTCTAACATCACCTTGAAATTCATGCAATGGCTATCTAACAATCATTGGAGACATCTTCTTTGAGGTCAAGACATCTTTTTGCATTAGACCTTCATTCAGGAGAGATATCTTTTCTTCAAAAAAAAAACATCTTTGTCATCAAGGAGACATTTTCCTTTGGTAGTATATGTCTACTATTTCTTGAAGACATCTTTTTTGAAACTTCTTCTTCTCAGCCAAGACATCTATTATTTCTTGGAGATGTCTTTCTTTACTTTGAACTCCTTGTTCCTTTTCCCTAATCATAAAAGTTTCATTTTAAAGCCTTCATTCCTTGGCCATGCACCTTAAACTTCCACATACATTCCTGAGACTTTGATGATTTAAAGCTCTCCTCTTGTCTTAAAGTTCATGTCTAAGTCCTTTCCCTACAAACATACAAACAATAATAACACAAACATTCTTGTTCTTCATTTTTCTTAACATTTTGACATACCAAAAGGTTGACATAAGACATGAACAATATTCCAATTTGAAGGGGGGAAAATACTAATTCATAAAACCATCTCTAAGCCTTTCACGATGCATGTGCCTTATAAAACATTGAGAACAAATGGTAGAAACCGAAGCTATTCCCTAGACATTCATCAAGAATATTGAAAGCTAATATCAATCCTTAGAACCAAAATTAATCAAATGATGGATTATGATGCTTAACCTCTTTAATGACAAGTATCAAATGCACTCCTAAGTATTTAAACTGAGAAGGTAGATCCAAGGTTGGAAGCAAGGAACACATGAATCCTTGGATGTTGCCATGGGTAGCTATAACTCTCTATTGCATAGATGCCCTAGCCATGGCTATTCCCAGAGAGAGCAACTACGCTATAGCATAGATGGGCTTCGAACAAAAACAAGGATAACTCTTGGGGTCCCTTCCCAAGGAAGGCTTTTAGAACTAAGAGCCCATCAAATCCAAAGTCTAATTGAGTAGGTGGTGAAAGAAGAAGGCAAGATGAGGTAAAGGGAAAGTTCAGAAGAGTACAACCAAGATCCTTCCATTCCCAAAAGGAAGGTTCAATTTTGAGATAATGAGGAGGAGGCGCAACTTGATGAAGTGGTGCAATGTAAGACTTTGCCAATGCAAAAATCTATTTTTGAAATAGCAACCAAGGTAGACAAAATGTGGGACACTTTGGATGAAAAGTTTGAAACTACTCAATGAATTATTAAGGTTTCTAAAGAGTAAGCTAGTGATTGTTTTTGACCTTTTGGTATGCCAAAACCTTAAAGAAAATGGAGAACAAGGATGTTTGTATGATTGCTATGTTTATAGGGCAAGAACATGGAGACCACAAGGAGAGCCCAAGAAATGACATATATAAAAACCAACCAGACACAAATGAAAACTCTAGGAATGAGTGCTAAAAAAGAATTACAAGTTGAAGACAACAAAAAATCAAGAGAACATTGGACATCATAGACAACAAGTACTCAAGAAGAACTTGGTTTAAGATAAAAGGAGAGCTCAAAGAAGAAGGACATCTACAATGTCTCATGAAAGCATGTAGGAGTTCAAAGAACATGGACAAGGAATGAAGACTTTAATGCTCAACTCTGGTGTTTAAAAGAAAGCCTTACCATTAAAGAATTAATTGCAAAGAAGATGTCTCTAAGAATTAGCATACGTCTCCCATCAAGTGAAGACATCTCCTAATAGTAATAGATAGCTTGGCCAAAGTAAAGAATAACTAGTGAATATGTCTTGCAAAAACAATAGACTTCTACTATCAAGAGAAGATGTCTCCCTGATGATGAAGGCATCTTGGTCAACTTGAAGGTTGCTAAGAAGAAGACATCTCTCAGAAACAATAGACATCTCCCTTGTGAAGAAGACATCTCTAGTGACCATTAGATAGCCATTCCATGAATTTTGAGAAACATCAAGGCTATAAAAAGACTTCATTCTCTTAGGGAATGTGTTAAGTATTATATGCAAGAAAGTATCAACATTGAGCAATCATTATGCATATTATTCTATTGCATTTGTGTACCTCATTATATTATCTTTTTTACCATTGTAAGAGATTCATTGTATTATACCTAAAAGTGCAAGGACTAGTAAGTTAGTTGCATTCTTTCCTTGAAATTCTTGTTTCTATTTTGGTGCCCTGTAGGGTTGATGTACTTCTTATGAGAAGGCATTGTTCTTGAGATTATCAAGATCTTGCAAGATTGAGTGTTTGTGTAGCACCACAACACTCTAGAGCAGAGCTCAAGATGTAAAGGTTACGTGATCCTAGAAACAACATTCTAAGCTTGTTAGGACCTTGTGAGGTTAAGTGGATTTGTGACAATGAATCACTCTAGAGTGGAGCTTAGAGCTTGTATAGGCTATGGTGCCATTTAAATTGCATTTTAGAAAAACAAATTCCAGAGATGTGCAAGTGAACTACCCTTTGAGTGTAGACTACCCAAGTTGGGACACCACATAAAAATTCATGTGTGCATTGTGTTGAAGAATTTTTTATTTGAAACACTTATTAATCCCCCTTCCATTTAATTTCTACAATCCTCATTTGTGATCAAAGGAAAATGAAGGAAGTTGAACATGCCCATCACAAGGATAAGGGTAAAGTTGCTACCATTGAAGAGGTTATGGATTCTGAGACAAATGATGATGGTGGGTGTGACATCTACCAATACAAGCATCCTAAGGGATTTTTCCTGGTTGTTTCACTCTTGTAGGAATCTGGGATGTATGCTCTAAATCCTAGATTGGCAAAAAGACAAGCACCTAGGAGGTCACCTTATCCTCAAGGCAACTACAAGCAATTCCACCAACAAGTCTACTATCTGAGTGGAGCTCCACCTCAACCTCATAAGTAATGCTAGTAGTGGCAACACCCACAGTCATGGAAAATGTTACCACCAAGGAAATAGTACCCTTATTAGTAGCCAAATCCATATGGGTACTATGTTCAGTAGCCCATTTCTCCACGTGACTCTTCAAGTCACAACTCTTACCAACACCACTACTACTCTCCTGAGTATTACATAGCATAATATCTAAGATGGAAATTCTCATTTTCCTATTACCCTCCTCATCCTTCTACACTTGTACCTCCACCCTCAACTTAGTTGCCACCCACTCTATCTATGGAGGGTGAAATCCCAGCACAGCCATAGCAAACAAATGTCACAAGGGCTCTTAACTTACAACCAACTCCCCAATTGAGTGGTTTAGACTCTAAGCCTCACAAAAGATCCTTCTTTTAAATTAAAAATCCTACCAAGCCCTCATAGACACATATGGCTACTAATCCTACTTCTCCTTCCTCCTCCATAACATTCTTCAAGATCCCTTCAAACTAAACACCTCCCAGAGTGCATACTATAATGTTGATCCACACAATCACAGATTGGATAAAGGTTGGCCACCTCCCAAAGAAGAAAAATGATCCTGGGAGTCCTCTCATTTACTTTCAAATCACTAGCAATTAGCCTTGTAAGGATTTTCTAGACTCAGGTTCTAGTATCAATTTAATCTCTCATGAAATGTACAAATCCTAAAACCTACCTCTTCTCAAGAAGAGCAACATTCATCTTGAGTTAGCAAATAAATCCATCACTATCTCCTTAGGATTGGTGGAGGATATTATGACCACCATGTGTGGGTGGTCATATCCTACTAACTTCCTAGTGATCTAATTGGACAACTACAAGGGGGACTCCCCAATCATGATGAAAAGGCTTGGCTGAGTACAATTGATGCATGGCTAGGAATTAGAAACCCATACTTGGAGATTTCCAAGGAAATGACATTGGAAAACTAGAAAGGAAGTGTGTTCCATTCATCATGTATAGTGACACAGGATGCCATTGCATGCAAAAATTATGAATAGATAAAACTACAACAATCATAGCATGCAAGTAGTGTGTAGATGTCATAGAAATTCAGAGGTGCCTATATGTAGTAGCCACAAAATAAGAGGGCATCCAGTGGCTAATAGCTAAATCTAAAAGTAGTTCAACATTGTACATGAAACAAACTGATAGCCTAACAAGTGCCTATTTTGAAGGCATGAACAAACTAGAGCAAGTCCATCACCAACTCTCCAATGAACCTAATGACATTAATTAGGGACAATTGGAAATCCTTGAGAGCTTTAAATAGGTACCCCTTGATTTGAAAACTCTACTAGTTGGAATGGAATATGCTTTTCTGAACAATGGCAAGCCAATCATCATCATTTCCAACCTTGCTCCTATGCAAAAAAAAAAAGAAGTTGTTGGAGGTGGTAAAAAATGGTCAATAATATTTCATTTGTCATATCATGAGCTAACTAGAATTCATCCAATGATATACCAACATCACATTTACATATATTTTTCCATAAAATCAAAGAGGTAGTCACAACGGTGGTGGAATCCCAAACTCAAGTAAATTATCAAAGAGAAGATTGGACGACTCCTCAAGGTGGGGTTCATCTACCCCATTACTGACAGCAATTGAGTTAGCCCACTCGTAGTAGTTCCAACGAAATGTAAAAAATGAAGGTTCTACATCAGTGTCAGGCTATTGAGGATGGCAACATTCAAGGATCATTTTCCTTTATCATTTGTGAACCAAGTATTGAACACAATTTATGGGCATTGTTATTACAGCTTTCTAGATGGTTATAATGGTTGTAACCAAATTTACGTAGCACTAGAAGATCATGCCAAAACCACATTCACAAGTCCTTGGGAGACTTTTGCATACTGAAAGATGTTTTTCAGCTTGTGTAATGCTTCTACCACATTTAAATGCATAGCCCTTAGCATTTTTCAATAGTAGATCAGTAGCAAGGTGGAGGTCTTCATGGATGACTTCTCCACCTATGGGGCTACATTTAAGCAAGCCTTAGACCATCTTGAGTAAGTGCTGAAAAGGTGCATGGAGACAAACCTTAGGTTCAACTGGCAGAAAATCCACTTGAAGGTCAAGGAGGGAATTATGTTGGGGCACAAAATTTCTTAGAAAGGGATTAAGATATACCCTAAAAAAATAAGGGTCATCCAAGGAATAATCTAACAACTAGAAACAATTAAAGATGTAAGGTCATTTCTTGTCCACGCTAGGTACTACCAGTGCTTCATCAAGAATTTCTCTAAGATTGCCAAACTATTAGTGGAGTTGAAAAAGAAGGATGCTTCTTTTGTCTAGACCAAGGAATGCAATCATGCATTCCAATAGCTCAATTAAAAGCTCATGGAAAGTCCAATTCTGTGAGTACCTGACTAGTCCAGACCCTTCTACATCATGACAAATGCATCCAATTATGCCTTGGGTGTCGTGCTCATGTAGTTGGATGATCAAAAATATCCTTACTACATTCACTATGCAAGTAGAAGCATTGTGGGTGCACAACTAAACTACACCACCATGGACAAAGAACTAATGCTAGTGGTGTATGCCTTGAAAAAATTTAGGTACTATGTGCTTAGATACAAGGTGTTTGTACACACATATCATAATGTAATCTAGTTCTTAATGAATAAAATAATACTAAATCCTCTTGTCATATGGTGGCTAGTGATCTTGATAAAAAATTGATCTAGCCATGGTAAATTGTAAGGGGACTATGAACGTGGTTGCTAACCACTTTTCTCAATTGAGATGGGACAACAAAGACTAGGAGAGCTCACTTTTAGATCAATTTCCTAATGAACTTTTATTTTTGGGGGCTATCACTAAACAAGTATCCACTAAAACCAACTAGTATGATGGCATTCTCACCGACCTTCTTACTCAAGAGATGCCATAGTAATGGGATAATAGGAAGAAATAACAAGTTCTTCACCAGGAAAAACACTTCATGGAAATCAATAGATACCTTTACAAGATGTGTGTCGATGACCTAGTTACCACATGGTCATTAAAATCATCATGGTATGGTATTACTCACCAACACTTTTCAGGGATGCTTACCACTTCATTTGTTCCTATGAATGTTACCAATGTGATGATGGAATGACTGCTCATATGGAGGGACCTCAATAGTGAAGCCAACCACTGGAGTCCTTTGATATTTGGGGCATCAACTTCATGGGTCACATCACTTCCATGTCTAACAAAAGGCATACATCATAGTAGCTGTTGACTACTATACCAAGTGGGCAGATGCAGTAGCTATCACTAATTGCACATCTTCTATGGCTACTCAATTTGTACAACAGCATGTTGTAAATAGGTTTGGGATGCCACATGCACTTATTTCTGATAATGGAACTCATTTTATAGGCACCACTTTTCAGAAGCTCATGTAACACTTGGGGGTTAAAAATAAAATAACAACACCCTACCACCCCCAAGCTAATGTTCAAGTGGAGGTTACAAATAGGGAGATCACAAAAATACTAATAATAACCATTAGTAAATATAGAAGGAATTGGAGCACCAAACTCAATGATGCCCTTTGGGTCTATCACTCCACTTGGAAACTTCCTATTGGCTACTCTCTGTATGAGCTTGTGTATAGTAAACTACCAATTCTTTCTATTCAAGTAGAGCTCTGTACATTGTCAATCGCCTATGACCTTTACCTTGACCTTAGCTTAGCACAAAAAGAATAGTTGATGAATCTCAATGTACTAGATGAAAACCGACTGGTGGCCCTGTCATCTAACAAAGTGAATAAGGCATTTAATAAACAACACCATGACCTTAAAATCAAGAAAGTGAGATTTCAACTAGGAGATAAGGTCCTCTATTGGAATGAGAGGCCTCACGTTATCTATGAAACCTTTCCTTCTGGGATCATGTTAATATAAAAACTTGAAAGCCCAAAAAAAAGCTACTAGTCAACATGCAAAAGCTTAAGCCTTTTCAAGAATCCAAAATAGCCAATGATTGAAACACCTCAACAAATGAATAGATGTTCAATTTTTGGAATCTCCTCCTTCCAACTTAGTCAAGGGGAAGATGGCCAACCATGCTAAACCAATCAAAGTGGCTCTTTAGTTTTTCATTTTTTTTCTATTTTTCACAATTTTTTATACTATTTTTAGTACATTTTATTTTTCTAAAATATTTTATAATTTTTTTTATATTTTACTTTATTTGGTTTGAATTTCTTTTTATGCTTTTCTTATTTTTTTTCCTTTCTCTATTACAGCCAAGACTTGGTGCAACTGTAGCTGCTAATTAATGGTGGTTAGTACAATAATGTCATTTGATTGCTAATGTATGGATTCTATCTTTGAATTTTGATATTGATAATTGAGACATGGCTTCTTTTCATGATAATAGGATGTGAGTCCATGTCATCCACTAATCCATGTAACTTTATGGCGTTCTCTTGTTTTGGAAGTATGAGGTCCCTTCTTAAAATGAAACTTACAATGAACTTGTGACCTTGGTAGTTTCAAAACTTGGGAAGGATTAAATGCATAGACAAGGGTGTGACTTCAAGGGGATTTGACACTCTTTTTACTTGCTTACCCTCTTGGATGCATGAGTGCTTCCATGGATTTTTCAACATTCCATTGTTGACCAATAACAAGAAGTAAATTTTTTGCATTATGTGGTTCCCACCTTAAAATCGAAAAAGAAAATAATAATGGATATTCAAAGCACACCCCTTAGATAAAATAATGGGCTACAGGCACTCATTATGGGACTAGAAATACATGTTACCCATTGCCTAAAGGTCCCTTCTAACTAAGGCCCATCTCACTTCTTGCTTTACTTTTCTTCTCTTTTTGGAATGGTGATTGATCTATGGGGATATTCTTATGCCTTAGAGGATGGACGAGTCTAAGCATGTCAATGCAAAGTCACTAGAAGTGGTTAGTTTTAATTCATACTAAGATAGAAATTATCAAGTCATATTACCCACAAAGTCCATAAGGGACTTCATGTGACCATGATACGGGACTCAATTCCACACTCTGCTTCATCCACCTATGTTTTTCACAACTCACCTCACTACCTTTTCTCATGTTCATTTCAATGTATTGGTTTGATATCATCAAAGTTCTTTGATAGTTTCTTTGGTGATTTGGTCATCAATTAATCATAACCATTAATCATACATGGGACCCACAGACTCTTTCATTTGAGGACATGCAAGGGTATTAAGGGCATGAGCCTGCTATCGGGAGGACCCACTTGCATACTCCTTGGTTGGATTAGTTTAGTTCCTCGTCCCTTAGGCATTTTTGCATTCAAACCTTTCATACTTCCTGTCGATTATGTCTAGTTTTGCACTCCTTCATTAATGTTCTCCACATGAAATCTCCTTTTTTATGAATTACCTAGCCCTCTTCATGCATTTCATCATGTTCTAGGCTTCTTTGGCTTTCTTTGAACCCTAGTTTTATTCAAAATTTTCTTGTTTTCCCCCATTTTTCAATTTTCAAAATTTTCACATTTAGATGCATCACCATAATCTTGTTAACGCAGCTGCCTATGTTGACACAACCCTATCGACACAATCTCATTAACACAGCACAAACATTCTATATATATGCACAAACACTTTGCCATTTTTGCACATTTCTTCGAAACACATGAGGAGTTTTTATCATTCCAAGAGCCCATAGCCTTCCATAGCCCATATCTTGCAAATTTCTTATCCAATTAACCTCATTCTTCAATACTACAACTATTGGAGGTGAGCTCTACATCATGGGGGTCATAAATCTTAGGTTTCTAATGAAAACATTTTTTCTAACTCCCACAAGGTTTAACTAATAAAATAATATTAAAATAACTAATTCGTGAGAGTTGAACCTTTCCAATGAACTCTAGTAGCCATCTAAGTGAAATAATATTAAAATAATCAAATCTACCATGATCACAACATGGCCAAGTGTAACTAATTCAAAGAGACAAGGTATCCAAGTGTTCCAAAGTTACACATCACCCGCTAATCCTTGGTCATGTTCTAATTACAAATGGCACCTAGACCAAGAGATAAACATGTACAGGAGGTAGGGTTGTCCCAATCAAGGGATAAGTAGCCCAAAAATAGAAGGGGCCAATAGCATAAATGGCCCCAAGAACAAGTAGCCAAAATACATGCAACAAGATCTCTTCAAGAGAAGCCCAAAGTGGAATCTATTCAATAAGCTAAAATAGAGAAATCCACTAGGATGAGGCACCAAGACCAAGGCCAAACCTTGAGGTTACCTTGATGGATGTTTGCCTTAAGCAAATCAAGGCTAAAAGATTCAATGTTTGGTTCTTCAAGAGCTAAACTTTGGTACCTTCTTGGACTTTGCTCCAGAATAGAATTTAGTTGCAAAATTCTCTCATGTGGCCTATTCTTATCTCCAGTAGAGAATGGTACATGGGAGAAACATATTTTTTTTGGAACAATAGGCAGCCTAATGCCATAGTGAAAATCAAGGACATTAGTGTGTCCTACTCAATGGAGGCCATCTCTCAAGTCCTTAGGCTACCAGACACTATGGAAACCTTGGTATAAATATTAATGTAATCAAATTCAAAGGTGAAAAAGAAGTAGATTTGGTGGTGCTATGAATTTGACTGCAAAGAATATAATGCACTCACAATGGTAGAACATGCATACATCAAAATAGCATACAACCACCTCAATCCAATAGTGAGGGAAATTTAGGTGATAGTCTTTTTTGCCTGTGCATGTGCCACTCTAAGTAGGAAATTTCCAATCCATCTCCCATAGCTAATCTATCTTGAGATAGAAAAGTGCTTCAAGGAAAAAAATCATGGGAGAAAGGCATTGCCTATTGGTGATAGATTAGCTATCTCCTATACCAGCCCATATTGGTGATGTTGCATAGATCATGTACAATTCCTGGAGTAAGGAGGAGAAGATGAAAGTGTTGCTATATGTTTTTCATCTTCAACCAATAGTTGTAGTTGTAGCCAAAGAGCCACAACTATAGCCTCAACCACAACAGCAACATGCACCAAAGATAGGAAAAGGTCCTTCAACACCTCAGGAACCTCCATCACCTAGGACTACTTGATTTTCTCCTTTCAAGTTTCTAAATGGGTTTTTCTATCACTTTTGTAATGATATTTAATTTTGTTAACATGAACACCAATTTTTGCAAAAGTTGCAAATCTGTACACTTCAGCACTTAGCGTCAGTTGAGTTAGTAAATTTTTCAATCAATAATTTAATACCTTCCCAAAATATTATAAAGAGATTTTTCCTCACTTTGTTCACTCAAGGATGAACTTCGATTTAGTCATGGGGGTATCATGAGTTGTGGTTGATTGGACCACATCAACGCGAATGCATCAACACAATCCCATTGACACATGGATTGATGCATCAATGCATACGATCGATGTAGTATCTTATTTTGCCTATGTAAAAGTGTGCACCTACCACATTGATGGTATTTGTTGTTAAGTAGCATAATTGAACTCTTGCAGTTTATTTCCTCTAGAGTTAGAATGTTTTCTAAGTGCTTGCAATAGGAGTTGAGAAGTATATGAATCTTTATTTGAGCACTGATGTACCTAGACACCCCAGTGTGAATGGCAATAAAGATAGGTTTTCTTGATAAACCTTGTAGTGCTTGAACTTAGCACATTATTTACTTAATGCATGTACTATTCATGTATTTTATTTTCATGCATTTAATAATTAATTAATAGCAAGTAATTAATGCACATAGTTACAACCATCTCAAACATATGTTAATGCTTGGTAATTCTAGTATCACTTACACTTGGTAACCTAGTATCATGACAACGTGTTTAGGATGTGTACAGTGAATGGGAATGGATACTTATCTTAGGATTAGTTCAGCATGAATTAGTTACTAGAGTAATTAGCATTTAATTACTATATTTTCTACACTTAAGTGAAGTAAATGAAAAATATAAAAATGATATAAATCATATGCCTCAGTTATACTTAACCATACCATTGTACCTCACAAGTGGAACTGAGAAGGCAATGGTCACATCTTTGAGATTCACCACCTAGTAAATGTGCACTTAGAGAACTAAAGTTTATGGAATTCGACTAGATCACTTACTGAACACTAGGGATTGGTATGGTTGGGCATAAGGACTACTTGCTGCTATCATTTTTATTTTTATATTGATTTTTATTTTTGAAAGAAATCAAATAAAAATTTTCTTACTTGATAGAACAAGGTCCCATACCCATGCCTTTACACAAGGCAATAAGTCATCTTTCATTAAGTGGCTTGATGAAGGCATCAACAAGTTGTCTATTTTTCCCAATGTATTCTAACTTTATATGTTCAAGCTGAGTGTGGTTTCATATGAAATGATGTTAAATTTTAATGTGCTTTATATGAGAATATTGAACAGGGTTCTTTGCCATATTGATAGCACTATTGTAGTGATAGAAGATAGGTGTGTGATCTGGTTTGATCCCTAAATCCTTGAGATTTTCTTTCATCCATAGGATTTGTGCATAATAGCTAGTAGCTAAAATATATTCTGCTTCAGCCATAGAAAATGTTGTATAAGTTTGCTTCTTTCTTGCCCATGAAATAATACTTCTTCTCAGAAAAAAATTTTCCACTTATGCTTCTATGATCATAGGTACAACCTACCCAATCTGCATCACAATACCTAGCAAGATCAAGTGAGGAGTACTTTGAGTAGCAAAGTCCCTAGCCACTAGTACATTTTAATATCTTTTAAATGAAATTTGTTGGGATTAGCTTGATACTTGGCACAAATTCCAACACATAAGGCTATATCTAACCTATTGGTAATTAAGTAAAGTAAACTAACAATCATACCTCTATAGAGCATGAGATCAAAATATTTTCCTTGATCATCTTTGATGAGTTTGAAGTTTGCAACCATAGGTATGGTCTTTGCCTTCGCATCTACCAAGTTGAATCTATGTAAAAGATATTTAGGGTGTTTAGTTTAACAAATGAAGATTCCACCTTTAATTTGGTTGATTCAAAATCCAAGAAACTTATTGAGTTCTCCCATCATGCTCATTTCAACCTCTATTTGCATAACATCTGAGAATTTCTTGCATAAAATCTTATTAGTAGCCCCAAATATAATATCAACATAAATTTATGGAAAAGTAAATATGTACCTTCATGTTTAAGAAATAAGGTAATATATGTCCTATCTCTTTCAAATCCATTAGATATGAGATGATATGAGAGTCTACCATACCAGGCTCTAAGGGCTTGTTTGAGACCATAGAAAGCCTTCCTTAGTTTGAAAATGTAATATGGATGAATTGGATTCATAAATTGTTTAGGTTGCTCAACATAAACTTCCTCTTGAATAGTCTTGTTCAAAAAGCCACTCTTCATATCCATTTAATACAACTTGATGGTTTTAACACTTACATAGACTAAGAGAAGTATGATAGATTCAAGTTTGGCCACAGGAGCAAAATTCTAATCAAAATCAATTCCTTCTTGCTGATTGTATCCTTTTTCAACCAACCTAACTTTATTCTTAATGAAGTTGCCATTTTCATCTATTTTTTTCTTAAAAATCCATTTTGTTCCAATAATCTACTTGTGATTAGGTTTAGCAGTTATTTCTCATACATCATTTCTAGTGAATTGATTTAATTCCTCTTACATGACTAAAATCCATCCTTCCTCTATTTCTGCCTCTTTAAAATTTTTTGGTTCAAATTGTGAAAGATAGGTAGCATATGCACAAATTTCTTTTATTTGACTTCTAGTTTAGATTCCATCTTTTACATCCCCAAAAACATCATTAAGAGAATGTAATCTATAGAGTTTAGGCATTTTGGGCTAAGTTGAAGAATTATCCTCATGCTCACTTCTTATTTTAGAATCTTTATCAGTTTGTACTTAGGAAGTGCTAGATATCTTTCACATCGAAATTTCTTCATCTTCATATTGTGGAGTAGAATCATTACTATCATCTAGTTTAACATTTATAGTTTCCTCCATAGTGTTGGTTCTTTTTTTGAACACCCTATAGGTCCTACTAATAGTTAAATATCCTAGCAAGATTCCCTCATTGGTTTTGTGATCAAATTTTCTCAAAGCATCTTTTCCATTAAGAATATAGCATTTTGAGCCAAAAACATGAAAGTAACTAACATATCACTTTCTACTAATCCACAATTCATAAAAAGTTTTAGTAGTAAATCTTCTTACCAAAACTCTGTTAGAGACATAACATGCAGTGTTGATTGCTTCAACCAAAAAGTAATAAGACATGTTTTTGTCATTCAGAATAGTTCTTCCCATTTCATTCAAGATCTTGTTTTTCCTTTCTGCAACACCATTCTTTTGAGAAGTCCTGGGAATAGAAGATTAATGTAGAATGTCATTCATCTAACAATATTATTCATATTTAGCATTTTTAAACTCTTCCCCATTATTACTTTTGATGACTTTGATACCATAGCCTTTTTCATTCTATATCTAATTACAAATTCTCATAAAATGATCAAAAAAATCATCCTTATGATATAAGAAAGTAACCCAAGTGAAGTAAGAAAAATCATCAACAATAGTTAAAAAGTACATTTTCTTTCCCAAACTAATAGTTTAAGAGGGATCAACGAAGTCCATGTGAAGCATATCTAAAGGACAAAAGCTAGAGATTCATTTTTTCTTACCGAACCTTACCCTTGTTTCTTTCTTTTCTAACAAGCTTCACAAGTGTTTAAAGATCCTTGATTTTGGGTAGACCATGTACCATATCTTTTGAAACAACGATTTGAAGAATTTCTTTATTGATGTGACCCAACTTTCTATACCATAATCAAACATCACCTGTATTGCTCATCAAGCACTTAAATTCAAGGTTAGGATTATCTCCAAAAATAGTAGTATAAATGTTAGCTTTTTTGTTCCCTTCTATAATAACAGTTTGGGACAATAAATCTCTCACTTTACAAGTATTTTTAGAAAAGATGACATCAAAGTTTGAATCACACCATTGACTAATACTAATAAGATTATTCTTAAGACCTTTAACAAAAAATGCTTGATTAATAGTAGGTTGACCCTTACCTCCAATGGTACTAATACCTTTAATTTTAGCTTCTATGCATTTCCAAAAGTGACAATTCCATGATTCTATTCTGTAAAGTGTACAAATTTAGTTTTTCCACCTTTCATATGTCTTGAACATCCATTGTCAATGTACCATGTTCTTCTTTTAACTGGTAAGAGTGCAACTTATGTAATCATTCCTTGTTCAAAACTCTTTTCTTTCTTCCTTCAAACTTTCTTTTCCTACAATACACCTTTACTAGGCTATTTTGAAAAAGACCTAGTGTTCTTACCATAAATAACAAAAAGCCTAAATTTTGTTGAATTATCAAATCTGGAAAAATATTTCTTTAAATTTGCAAGACTTAATGATTATGCTTTAATGTGAGGATATCTTTGACCTTTCTCTTTAATTTGAATGTATCTTTTAAAGTTGAGCTTTTCATCTAATAATTTCTTATTAGTCTACTCAACAACTCTTGTTAACTTTGGAACCTTAACCATTAGGTTGACTTTTCTTTCTTAAGATATAAAAAATCAAAACTAAGTGCTATTATTTTTATTTCCTTATCATGAAAAATCTCTTTCATTTTCAAGCATAAATTTTAAAAGGAAATAATTTCATTACAAAGTAGCTCATAGAAATCTCATTTTCTTTAGCTTCACCATAAGATGTTAAGTCATTGATGGATTTTTTGATGTGTCAAGGCACGATATAAATGATGAGAGTCTTTTTATGCATAGCTATTTTCTCCTTTATCACCCCATCTTCTATTGATGTTGCTAAATTCTTCTTCATACAACCTACAAGAAAAAGATCTTTTAGAATCCATATGGCCTCTACCATTGCATATCCAACATTACCTAGAGGAATTATTATGATTAGAAATGTTAAATTTCTTATCTCTTACATTACCTTTATAAAAGATGAACTGAATGCAACTCCCAAAAATGAGTCCAATGAACTTTAGCATTCTAACTTTCCAATTTGTGAAGTTGAACTCATCTGACATTGGCGACTTGATGAAATAAGCTCCCTTCAGAGTCCACTTCTAAAATGTTATGCTCAAATGTGGGAGTACTGGTCTTTGATATCATTTGAAGATTGCAAACATATAATGAGGGTTGAATAAGTTTCCCAATTCAAACAACCAAGACAACCAAAACTAGACTCAACCTTACATGGTTCTCCAACTTGTGTACTTCCATATTCAGAGGGTAGAATCCTTTCATATCTTTGGACTTTGTTCCTTCAAAAATGTGATTTAAAGAGCACCACAACCTTTACAAAGTTTAAGCTCTACACGAAGTGTTTTCTCACAAGTAACACACTTAACCCTGTAAGGTCCCAACAAGCTCAAAAGGCTGTCTTCCCACAAGAAGCACATCAACCTCATAGGGCTTACAAAGGAAGAAATAGAATCAAGGAGATAATGTAATTACACTTTACAAATCCCTTGCGTTGAAGCTCTCATAATGCAAAATACAACTCTTAAAAGATGTAGAAATGATGAACAAAAAAATTTACAATATGTAATCAATACAAGAGTAATTGCATGAATAATGCTTGCCCTTTTCATGAATATCCTTTCTATTTATATCCTTTCTCACTATCACATAACCAATGGAATCCATGCAATGGCTAGAAAATGGTTAGTTGGGACATTCCATTTGAGCTCGGAATGTCTCTTTAAAATCTTCCCTCTTATAGGTGGGACATCCCATTGGAAATTAGGACATCCCAACTAAGATGTCTCAACAACAATTGGGATGTATGCTATTTTTCTAAGATGTCTAGCCTGAGACTGATCTTTTGTCTCTAGGGACATCTACTAATCTTTTAGGACATCTCGGTAGATACAAAAACATCTTCTTTTGGCCTCTAGGCTTTGTGCATCCTTCACATCTTATAATCCTGGTTTTGTCTTTGGTGATGCAGTTCTCATCTTAATCTTCTCAAGAAGCTCTTGTCCCAATTTTATCTTTGACTATATCAGACTACTTCTATCATCCTGTTCTTGTCTTTCAAAGTCTTGTAAGATTCCAACAAACACATTTTCCACAAACTTCATTTTCTAAGGTTTTGACATACCAAAAGGTCAACATATAAAAGCATTATCTAATAAAAAAACATTTGGAACAATAGTAGAAGAAGAGAAGGAGATGCCTTTTACGTTTTCAAATTGAAAGTAGTATCTGTTAGCCTTTGCTTTTTGTATTGCACTAAGTGAAATCCATATGCATTAGTATTTTCATTACTAGTTCATACTAAATTTTTTTTCTAAAGAGTAATTCTCATTAGATATCAAGAATTTACCCATATCTTTATAATTAAAAGGATTAGTAAAAGATTGAAATCTTTTTCAAGAAGATTTCATCTTTGCCTATTAAAAACTACCATTATTTACCTTTTTTTTAGTATTGTTGTTTCTTTCCCTCATGAATAATTTTATAGGATATATTCTAATAATGTTACCTTCATGATGACAATAGCTTCAACATCCTTACAAATTATAGTATGTAATTTTCTAGAAAAAACATTAATTACAGACCTTCAATTTTAATTCATTCTTCCTCTACTATAAATTAATTTCTACAAAATAACATATGTAGTGTACATCATCTAGTAATGCTTTTGACCTTCTCTTTAGGATTATGTCAATGCTACCAAAAATTTCATTTTTAATACTTTAAAAAATAAGATGGAGATTTTCTAATTCAATCCAATAAGAAATTTTAGATTAATTGGAAGAATAAGGATCAAAATCCAGTTTTCATTCTTGAACAATAAAAGTATTATCTTGATCGATTAAAACTTTAAGATTCAATGATTCTAAACTATTTTAGAATTAGCCTATTTGACAAGCAAAAAAGATTCAAAAAAATAGCAAGTATGAAAAAAATTAATTTCATAACATTCAAGGATATCCTAATTCACTAGTGTAAAATTTGTATTTAGGAGAATAAATCTAATAACCTACAAAACTTTGTATCATGAAGTATTAGTTTGTAGAGTTTATCTTTATTTGTCATGAAAATGTAATATCTATATAATAGATCCTATGAATCTTCAAATGTAATAAAGCTTTATTTTATTTCATTTCATAAATCATTAAGTAAAACAAAATCAAAAGCTTTAGAATTCTTCATAGACTCTACAATCAATTTGAAAGACATTAGAATTTTTCATTTTCAGATCATTCCTCACTAAAAAATAATTTTGTTGTAATAACTCTACAAGAAACCTTGGAGATTCACAAATCATTGGGAGAATTCACCAAAAGTTTCAAACTTTGAAATAATTATATGTATGTGATAATCATATAGATTTAGGGTCAATGAGAATTCAAATATTATATTTCCAAAAATGTTACTTTTTAGTTACAACTTAAAGCTAGAAAGCTAGCAAAATCTTACCAAATAAGTTACCCTTCATATATGATAAAATGATGCCCATTAAATGCTAAGATTTTTCTTTTGGAACTAATTTCTTAGTAATTATCTTTCTCCCATGAAGGATTCTAAATATACCAAAGTTGAAATTTCTATTTTTTATCATGTTGGTTATCAAATTCAAATTTATAAGCTATTGAGAATAAATATGTAATGCCTTTTTCTACTGATGTTGCAAATTAGATGGTTGATTTTGATGTATATGAGTCACTAGTTACCAATCTTACATCATGTTATGTATTCATTTTGAAATTAAATGAAGTTTCACTTCAAAATTAAATGATGATAAAAAAGTATAACATTTAAGTCATTCATGCAACCATGGAACTATTCTCATTTTTTTTCTCATTATTCAACAAGGAAATGCACTAATGGTATAATGTACCCTAGATATAGGGTCATTTACTCATAAGCATTCAATGTTGATTATTCATAAGTAGACTCCAAATTTTGATGTCCAATCTAGAGAATATTCTAAAGTTTTATGTTTCATTGAGCTATTTAATCTTCTATTAATTTTTCATAAATATGAACAATAAATTGTTAATCTTCTTAACTCCATTAAGTATATGGAATCTATTTTTATATCATTCAATTCTTATAAACATTATTTTTTGTTGAAATTAATCTTCTTAATTGTAACAAGAAATTAGTACTACAAGCACTCAGAGGACTTACAGTCATCCATTCTTACAACTTTTTTCATTATGAAGGATGTTAATTTAATTTTTGTTCTTTTTAGCTTAAGAAAAAAATGCTAAGAATAAGAAAAACATCTTGAAGTTAAGAATAACAAAAAATAATCTAAACCTAAAGATATGTGATGAAACAATTTATGTGTAATTACGATATCGTATCTACGATATCATAATTACGATATCGTATCTACGATATCATAATTACGATATTGTAGCTCTACATACATCATCGTAGATATGATGTATTAGGCTATGATCATGCCTATAAATACCAACCCACCATCATGTCAAAAAAAGTTTTGTCCAACACTTAAAGAAATTCGTGTAGTTTTTTCCTTAAAGTTAGAGTTAGAGTAAATTCCCATAGTGTGGTCAATTACAGTTGTACAGAATCTTTATTCAAGTGGATTGTTTCTGGAAACAATTCATGAATAGAAATAAAGATCAAGATTATTCTTCATTATTATAGCATATATCATACCATAAATTTACATTTCCATAATGTTTACCTTTACAATTACTAAGTGATTTACAATTTTAATGATTATTAATAAGGCAAAATAAGTATGACTAGTTTCGAGTATAAAGTGTAATTGTTTTATAAATTAGTAGTTACTTTGCTTGATTCCATCAGTAGTTGATGAGTGACAAGGTACCCCTACACTCAACCATATGAATATAAGCATTTCACGCATGATCTGATCGAACTCCGCAGATGGACTAGTTGTGGTATCTAAATAGTTACTCTTAGATCGCAGTTCGTTGTCTTCCCACCTGGACTAGTATTAGCTTTGTCACATATGGTTTAGTCCAGAGTGAGGTGTATGATGTGTTCCTATACCAATGCTACTCTTGGGCTAATGGGAAATAATATCAACTAAACTAGGAGAGAGAGAGAGAGAGAGAGAGAGAGAGAGAGAGAGA
>MNCI01021706.1:319462-330001 GCA_015680685.1 Gnetum montanum
GACTAGTATTAGCTTTGTCACATATGGTTTAGTCTAGAGTGAGGTGTATGATATGTTCCTATACTAATGCTACTCCTGGGACTAATGGGAAATAATATCAACTAAACTAGGAGAGAGAGAAAGAGAGAGAGAGAGAGAGAGAGAGAATCTAAGCTAGCCTAAGTGCGATGAGCATCCATTCCTTAATCATCTGTACACATCTTGGACCTCGTGCATGACTACCACTAGGATTACCAAGCACATGGCCAAAGTACGCTACTTGGTTATCAAGTAGTCACACTTAAATGCTCATGATCAAGTCGTACTCATTCCGTGTTTAATAGGAGTTTAAGGTAAAAAGATGTTAACTATGAAAGCAATAAATAACAATAAAATAAATAAATAAATAAGCTAAGTGGATGCTATAATGATGAATTAATCTCGATCTTTATTGCCGGTCATGTGCGTGTCCAAGTACATGACACTCGAATAAGGATGCTATACAATTACAATCACCACACTGTGGGCATACACTGGGAGAAAAGGGTTGAGAGGAAAATTGATGTACTAAAAAATTATTGAAAACTTAAACTTAATAACTCTTAAAAACTGCCTACCAGATCTATCTACCTCTTATTTATAGATGAGGAGACAAGCTATGATATCGCATACACGATATCATGGCTACGATATCACGGCCAACAAAATGATAACTCATTAGTAGTGAAGTTACTTGGTAATCCTAATAATAATTACATTTGCGTAGGTTTTGTATGGAAAACTAGGAATGAATACTAATTGTCATAGGATAGAATAGATTTACATTTCTATTGTACTTAGAGATAGAAAATTATATTTATTTCTACCATATTTACACTTAGCATTATTAAAGCCTAACAACATTAGCTTATCATGTATATTACTAAGAGTTAAATCATATGAACTACATCATGCTAACTCTAAGTGGGAAGACAATGATTACGAACTTAACGTAAACTCACTAGTATACTTACATTATCTATCCATGAATTACGATATGGTTGTGCATGAATACTTATGACTTGTATGGTTAAGTGTTGGAATATCCAACCACTCATCATTAGCACCATTACTAGGGATGTGTCAATGTTTGCTAATTAGTTGATTTTACATAGTTTGTTGTATCAAGCATCACAAAATATATCTTTCATACTTAGAATAATTTTTAAAAATGTACACATAATTAAGCATCAAATAAATTAAAAATGATTCTACAACTAAATTAAAATCTCCATATGTTATTGATCTTAATAAAATTCATGATAGAGATTACAATGAAGAAGATTAGAGTGCACTTATGCAAACCAGAATTTCATATGTTCATACTAATCCTTCTTATCTTAATTTTACATTCATTTTTCACTAGCATGATCAACTTAGATGGAGACTTACATGATAATATTGTCCTGCCACCTAAATGTTTAGCATCATCAATACTTCAAGCAACACTCATGAGGTCAAATCTTAACGAGGTACAAGAAGGATATCAGGTTACCAAAAATATGACTAGGCCATATTAGCCAACAAAGGTTCAAGCAAGAAGGAATGCTATTATGGAGGCAAGATATGATCAAGATAAAGAGAAGAAAGCACCATAGATAATTGTCCTTAAAGTAGAAGAATATGCTTCATTCCAAGCTAAAAAAGTTTATTAGACTCATAGATCTTATTTTCAAATACCAATAATATTTATTAAAGATCCTATAAAAATAAAGCTACAATTAGCTCTTGTAGAAACCCCTAGAAGAAATAAGAAAGACTCCAGACTTACAAGAAATTCAAAGCCTAAAATGTCTAATAAATCTAGAAGAGTTAAATTAAGAAGTTATGGAAGAAGAACCAACCAACACCATTCTTCAACTTCTTTATCTTCTTTCTCACATTTTTCAATAGATTCTGACAAGAGGAAATAAAGACTAAGTGATCATGATGGGAAAAGAAGAAGAGATCATGAGACATGCAAACAAAAGAAGACATCTTGATGAAAAAAATGACCATGAAGAAAGAGGAGAAAGTATCAAACATGAAAGAAGAGAGAATCATAAGCATCAAAGGGGTCACCACTAAAATAGAGCCTATGAACTCAAAGACTATAAAGAATCCCTCTTAGCTATTCATAATATGATTAACATCACAAAAGTAGTGTACATTCCTACTAGACATTTAAGGGATAGTCACATTAAGTGACTTGACATGAATAATATCCCAAAATTAAAATGCAAATATAATGTAGATCCACAACACCATCTCCAAGCCTTCTATGATGCCTATGCCCTACAAAATATAGAGAATGATTGGTAGATACTACACTTGTTTTCCAGGACACTCATTAAGGAAGCAGAAAGCTGGTACAAATCCTTAGAACTAAAATCAATTCGAAGATGGAGTACCATGCTAGAGCTCTTTAATGACAAATACCAAACCTACTCCAAAGTGTCGAATTTAAGGAAACATATCCAAGGATAGAAGCAAGGAGCACATGAATTCCTTAGTGAAGAAATGGACAAGTACTACTCATTATTACATAGATGCTCATGCCATGGATTTTCATGAAGGAAAATACTATGACACATCATCGATGGGCTAAGGAACAAAACAAGAGAAATCCTTGACGTATATGCCCAAGGTAGACTATCTAAAATGACAACTCATGGAATCCAACAATTAATAAACTAGGTGGCAAAAGTAGAAGGGGAGCTACAAAAAAGAGAATCAATTAAAGAATATAATAGAGACCCAACTATTATGAAAAAAAATGTGAGGATACGTGAAATGCAAGAAGAAGATACATTAGAATATGCAATCTAGTGGAAGACTCTACTTACCCAGAAATCAATAAGTGATATCACAACAAAGGTAGAGAAAATATAGGATTCTATGGGCAAGAAATTTGCTACAGCACACAACATAGTGGAGGAAAGAACTAAATAAGCCCTTAACAAAAATAAGAATAGAAAGAAGAAAAGGAACAATGAACATGAGAAGAATAAGAATAAACGAACAGTTTCTATAGTAGGGGAAGTAACAAACTCTAGCTCTGAAGATGACATAGGTTGGAATGTATGCCAATATAAATATCCTAAGGAATGTTGTCCAATTATGGTTGACTTAGAAGAGTCTCAGGCATATGTACATAATCAGAAGTTTGTTAAGAAATAAATGCCTAGGCAATTATCTTATCCACAAGGTAATTTAAGAAAGCCTTACCAACAATCATACTATCCAACAGAAGCTTATGCTCAATTACAAGAATAATGCCAGTAGTAGTAGCAACAACCACAATCATGGGAAATACCAATGCCTAGCCAAGAGTATCCATATAGATAATTGGATTCCTATGGATAATGTGTACAGCCTCCTATTTCTCCTAAAAATACTTCTGTTCATACTTCCTCTTCCTACCATCCACCTGAATACCATCTACACATAACCTCATGCATGGATCCTCATTCATACACATCTCAACCAACACTGAGTCTTTCTTATCAAGCTCTTAATCCATTGTCACCAGTACCACCACCAATCATGCAAGAAGAATTGCCAACATAACCACAACAAAAAAGTATTTCTAGGGTACATAAGAACACATTATGACAAGTGAACAAAGATCCAAGAAACATTCCTTCTTTAGGGAAAATTGAGAAAACATTTGAAGGATGGAAACTTCATCTAACCCTATTCCATCTACATAAAGTTATCAAAAGAACACTATCCTTCCAATTTTCATAGAAAATAACTTTACCAATGTCATGCTCACAGAGATAATCACACATTGAATCAAGGTAGGAGCACTTTCTAAGAAAAGAACAAACACAAAAAGTCCTTTGGTCTATCTCCAAATTAAAGGACATAAATCATGTAAGGCTCTACTAGATTTGAGGTCATAAGTTAATCTTATCTCTCAAGACATGTACAAGGCCTAGAATATTCCTCCATTAAAGAAAACTACCATCCAACTAGAGCTAGTAGACCAGTCAATCGCTATTCCACTTAGACAAGTGAAATATGTAGTAACAACCATAAGTAGTTAGTCCTATCCTACTAATTTTCTAGTTATCCATGTGACAAAAAAAAAAAGAAGAATTTTTTATCATCATGTAAAGATCATGGCTTAGCATCATGGATGCTAAGTTGGAGATTAAAGACTTATCCTTGGAAATTTCCAAGGAAGATGAAATCGAAAAAATTCAGAGTTGCAAAGTTCCATGTATCACATACAGCAATAATAGGTGTCATTGTGTCCAAAGAATATGGATAACAAAATAAGATGCCATCAAATAATGCAATAAATTTCTTGAAAATATGTATGTACAATAGTATTTTCATGCAACATTCACCAAACAAGATGACACCTAGTGGCTAATCAATGAAGAAGAATCAAAATCTAGCATATGCATAGAACTAGTGGACTAAATTACAAGTGCCTATATTGAAGAAACCAATAAATTGGAAAAGATACAAATATAATCTTCCTACACTAAGTCATAGTAGGAGAAAGAATTGAATGGGACAAGTTAGTGATACCAAAAAGATATGAGCCAAAACTACTCAAACTAAAAGTTCTACTGGATGCACTTGAATATGCTTTCCTTGCTAACGAGAAACTAGTAATTATAAATATCAATCTTGATAAAGAATATAGGAAGAAATTGCTAGAATTAGTAAAAAATTGGCCAACTACATTTACAAGATCTTATGATGAGATCACTAGCATTTATCGGCATATTTATCCATATCAAATCTACATTGATCCAACTATTAAGCCACACTACCACCTCAATGAAGATTAAATCTAAAATGCAAATAGGTTAACAAACATGAATTAGAAAAGCTATTGAAAGTAATGTTCGTTTATCATATTGCATATAGTGAATGGGTTAGCCCCTTAGTCATTGTCCCAAAGAAGGATGAAAAGTGGAGGATCTATATGGATTTCCAATTGTTGAACATTGAAACATTTAAAGACTATTTCACTTTTCCATTTGTTGATCAAGTCCCAGATACCATTGCAGAGCATCATCCTAAGCTTCCTAGATAGATACAATGGATACAATCAAATTTGTATTGCATCATAGGATCAAGAGAAAATAATATTCACTAGTCCATGGGACGTTTGCATACAACTAAATGTCATTTTGCCTATGTAATGCTCCTGTTACATTCTAGAGACTTGTTCTTAGTATCTTTCAAAAACATATTAGCAATGAAGTTGAAGTATTTCCTAATGATTTCTCTACATATGGGCTTGACTTCAAACAAGCTTTGGAATGCTTAGAGCAAGTTTTGAAAAGATTTGTTAAAACCAATTTGAGCTCAATTGGCAAAAGAGACACTTAATAGTCCAAGATGGCATAGATCTATAACATAAAGTATCTCACAAAGGAATCTAGATAGATCCAAACAAGATTAGAATCATCTAAAACATCACTCAAAGGCCACAAATAGCTAAATATGCTCAATCATTCCTTAGCCAGATAGCGTACTATGGAAGATTCATTGAAAATTTTTCAAAGATCACAAAGTTGCTTGTTAAACTGACAAAGGAAGATGCACCATTCTAGTGGTCAAAACAATGTGAGAAAGCATTTGAGAACCTAAAATCAACAATGAACAAGACATCAATCCTTCAACCTTTGGATTAATCTAAGCCTTTCCACAACAAGACTGATGCTTCAAACTATGAATTGAAAGTAATGTTGACTCAACTTGATGATCAAAAATGACCATATTACATACATTGCACTAGTCAAAGCATTGCTAGAGCACAACTTAACTATACCACCATAGAAAAGGAGCTTATGGCTTTAGTATATGTACTTGAAAAGTTCATAAATTATGTGCTTAGGTATCTTATCTATGTCCATGCAAACCATAGTGCAATCAACTTTTTATTGAAAAAACTAGCAACAAGTCTAAAAGTAATAAGATGGCTCATCATCTTACAAGAATTTGACATCACAATGATCAACAAGAAAAAGACAAAAAATATTATACTTGATCATCTATCAATCTTAAGATAAGATCCTTAAGAAAATGAAGAACCATTATTAGATCAATATCCCAATGAAAATTTATTCACAAAGATTGCAATGGTTTTAGATTCAATAGTAAATTCATGGATTGCTAATTATATGACATATTTAACTACACAACAAATTTCTAATAAATGGAATAAGAAAAAAAGAAAAATTTCTCCATAGACTAAAACACTACATGGAAATTAAGGAAAATATTTATAAGAAATATGTAGATGATTTTATATGATGATGTATCCCAAAAGAGAATCAACAAATAGTTTTGCAAGATGCATATGAAAGACCATGTGATGGTCATTATGCAAGATGATGAACAACACTAAAATTAATGATGGTATGTTACTTTTGGCCTACCATATTCAAGAATGCACATCAATTTGCACAATCTTATGAAAGATGCCAAAAGGATGGAGTACTAACTACCAAAAATGAAGGGCCAGAATAGTGGATACAACCATTAGAATTATTTAATATTTGGGGAATTTACTTTATGGGATCCATCACACCAATGTCAAATGAAAATTCCTATATTATAGTGATGATTGAATACTATACTAAGTGGGTAGAAGCAACAACATGTGATAAATAGATTTAGAGTATTGTGAATATTAATATCAGACAACAGAACTCATTTCATTGGAGCTACACTCTAGAAGCTAATGCAACAACTTGGGGTTAACCATAAACTAACTACACATTATCACCCCTAAGCAACTGGTCAAGCTAAATTAACTAACAAAGAGATTACATGAATATTAACTAGAATTGCTAGCAGATATAGGAAGGACTAGAGCACTAAACTTAATGATACTCTATGGGCATACCGATTAACATGGAAACATCCTATAGAATATTCACCATATGAGTTACTCCATGGAAAATTACCCACTCTGCCAATCTAACTAGAATTAAATACTCTTATAATCACGTGTACACTTGACCTAGACTTAGACTTAGCCAAAAAGGAACGATTAATGAATCTTGATCTCCTAGATAAAAATTGATTAGTAGCTCAAATGAGTAACAGAATTCATAAAAGGTATTTTAAGCATTAATATGCCACCAATATTAGACAAGTTTCTATTAAGCCTGGCGATAGAGTTCTCTACTATAATCCAAACCATGTTCCATAAAAGACAAAGCTTCAAAATATATGGAAAGAGCCCCATATTTTCCATGCTACATATCAATCACACACCATACAAATTTCCTACCCAAATGATCTACAAAAGTTCATCCTTGTCAATATTCAAAAAGTCAAACCATTCTATGACTTTCCATACTCCAAAGATTCTACCTTGAAAAGTAGACCACTCACTTCTCATTCGATCTTCCAAGTTTCCACTTCCAATAATAGTCATGGGGGTGTCAATTTTTATCCTTAAGTACCAAACACTGTTTTTACATTTTTGTTATACTCTTCACATTTTTTATCATTTTTTTACATTCATTAATATCTTTTCTATTCTTTTATACTTTTCACATTTTTTATAATTTTGCATTCTTTAATATCTTTCAAATTATTTATTCATTTTCTATTCTTATCTACTTCTCATTCTTCTATGATTTTAACATTTCTCATGTAGATATTTTTGTTGATTCTTCTAATAAAGTGCAAAGGAATAAACAATATGTAGTTGAAATAATAAAAATTTCATCCTATGTTATGAAAGAATTAAAGGATTGATTGTAGATATAGTAAGACCACATCATCCTTCTGCTCATTTCCAATAATAAGAGATTCTTACCATGAACATAATGATATTCTTTTCACAATAAAACTAAAATAAACTAATGATCACTATGCCTAGATGGAAAAGTGAAGAACCAAGTAAGAATGACTAAGGTGTGACATCAAGGGGATTTGTGGATTCTTTAAAGTTACTACTATGAGTCTTATCATGGTGATAACTTGTCTTTTTTACTTGAGTTATAACAAAATATGTAAGTGTATTCTAAAATAAGTGCTATATTACCATGTTACTAGAAACACATGTTACCCATGCCTAAAGGTAATCCTATGGTAAGGTTGACATAGTAATAATCTAATAAATATACATAATAAAAATTTCTAGGTGTTCCACTAAAAAGAGATGTTACCCATGCCTTAAGGTAAGAGACTTCTTAGGAATTTCAAAATTTCTTGAACTTGCATTGATCATAGGGCTAGAAAGACATGTTACCCATACTTGAAGGCACTCCTCTCTTTAATGGCCAAGTCTCTTTTTAACTAAACTATGTAGTAATAAATTGCTTCCTTGTACTTCATTACCAAGTTATGATATTTCTTGTAGTCATGATAGTCTTATGGTTGTTATTTTTTAGGATGGTATAATGTGATGTCACTAGTTAGTGGTATGAACTTGATTTGAATCTTACACAAAAAGGTTAATGATCATTTTGACCATGCATTATACATGAAATTCATTATGCCTATGATAAGACATCTCATGTCCCATTTTCTACAATCCCTCCTACTACCATTCCACCTTACTATTATATATAATCATAATTTGATGGTTTTGTATAATATAGTCTTATTTTCTTATTTAGAAAATACTAACATGTGTATCTTGTAAAATAGGTGTGATTTCGATTAAAATCCTTGAGTAACTACTGACACTTGTAGGTGTGTTTATCCAAGGACATTAAGGTCAAAAGCTTGCTTTAGAAAGGATCCATTTGTATACCTCTTGTGTTTCATACTTGATGATCAATTTCACATCAACTTATACCTCTTGAATACTTAAATAATCATTGTTATTTTCCTTCATATGCTCACTCATAAGTTTAGCAGTTTTGATCAACCATCTCCTAAAAGCTTAATTGACTTACCTTGTTCAAGCTCCTCCTTTCACATACTTTTGATGACCAATTATTATATTTTAAGCATCATCTATGATCAAAACCCCTTTCTATCATCTTTCCACCTTCCAGACTATCCATTTTACTCATTTTCCATCAAAACTCATAAAAATTTTTGAAAGTTAAATGATGATATCATAGATGCGAGATATAACCACCTACAATATCACATCCACATTGTCATATCTACAATATATCCCATATAAAAATCTCTATATACATGTGGACTATTAGGAAAATTTTTCATTTTCTCACGTCATGCCTAGGAATTTCATATTGTTTTTCTCACTTCCAAACCTCAAAGCTTTGTATCTTCTTCATTTCATGTTCGATTTGTGTCATTTTGAATCATTTTACTCACAAAGTGAACAACTTAGTTGTGGGGGGGTGGGGGTGGGATTGGGGGGAAGCATTGTACATAATTTTTTGCAAATTATGCCAAATTTTTCTAATGCCCAAAAGAACAAAGGATAAGAACAAGAAAACATTATCAAAATTAGAATCTAACATAAGCTAATAAACTTCATATTTCTCTCCAAATGATCATTTGAATATATTTTAAATAATAAATCAAATATTGTGATAGGTTGTTCAAGATAAACTATTTCTAATTGTT
Organism: Gnetum montanum; assembly: GCA_015680685.1. NCBI lineage: Eukaryota > Viridiplantae > Streptophyta > Gnetopsida > Gnetales > Gnetaceae > Gnetum > Gnetum montanum. The sequence continues at coordinate 328,997 of MNCI01021706.1, forward strand.
TCTAACTAATAGAAATAATTCAAATAAGGGTTCTTCTTATAAAGAGTTTTATCTGAGTAATAAATTTTTCTAACTCTATAATCTAAATTAAAGATAAAGTTAATAATAAAAAAGTGATTTTGATCAAAACCCAAAATCTAATGAAGGGTTATGAACTCTTAAAGATTTTTTCTAAAATATTTGGGTAATCTTAAAAATATTTATGATTGTAGATTCCTCCAAAAAGACCCAAAGCTTGAGGAACATCATAACAAAAGGAGAAGAGACCTAAAGGAAGAGGCAGAGGATGAGGTATAAAAAAACCACTTTTATAGAGTAAAATATACAATCATAAAATATCTAGTAACCCACATTTGCAATAGGGCAATTCATGTAGGCAGAAGCTAATGAACCACCAACTCCAAAACAAGGACAACATCTTAGATTCTCCAATGCACATCTATAGGCAATTCAAGAAAAGTCCATGATGTCCACTGTCATAGTGAAACTAAATTTTGAATCCTTCATGTAGTTCACACCTATGAAGATTTTTGAGCAACTACAAGACTCTTCCCTATGATCCACCATTTCAAGCGATGATAAATGGTACCTAGGACAAGTGTATCTATTTTGGCAAAAAAAAAAAAACAAGATGATGCTACAGTGAAAGTTGAGGAATCATAGTGTCATACGTTGTAGAAGAAATTAAAAAGACACTGAATATACTAAATGTCAAAACCAACATAGCTCAAATATCCATAAGATCTAACATAGATGCAAGGAATCTATGGTTGCATAAGGCATATGGAACCATTGAAAAGTAGTATAGTAGATTATCTACTAATGAGAAAATTTATTTCAAGATTGGCACATAGCACATGATGAGCGGCGAGGTACCCCCTACGCTCAACCATACAAATATGAGCGTTCACGCACGATCCGGTCGAACTTCATGGACAGGCTAGTTGCCGTATCTAGATAGTTACACGTTGATCATAGTTCATTGTCTTTCCACCTGGACTAGTA
>MNCI01021706.1:330144-355472 GCA_015680685.1 Gnetum montanum
TAGATCCTAGGTACGCTACTGGGTTACCAAGTAGTCACACTTAAATGCTCGTGATTAAGTCATACTCATTTTGTAGTTAACAACAAGAATAATAAATGATGATAAAGACATATTAACTAAGAAAATAATAAATAACAATGACAATTAATAATAAAAATTAAACAATTAAAACTAAGTGAATGCTGCAATGATGAAGTAATCTCGATCTTCATTTTTGGTCATGTGCGCGTCCAAGTACATCACACTCGAATAAAGGTGTCGTACAATTACAAGCATCACACTGCGGGCATGCACTGGGAAAATAATCTAACTCCTACGAAAACAAAATGCAAGGGCTTCGCTACAACTACTTGAAGCTGCCTAAATGAGGTGGAAGGCCCTCTTATTTATAGGCCGAGATAGGCGGCTGCATAAACAAGGCCACGTCAACGCAGGAATGCTACGTCGACGGGCCCGCATAGACACGGCCTAGTCAATGCATCGACTATATAGCACTTCATCACCACATATTCCCAACAAAAAGACTCAATAAAATTTCCACCTATGCTATAGAGAAAGTGCTATTATGATGGGGATATTACTAGCCAACATTGGTCATCTATTGTTCCTAGAGATATAGAGAAGATTCAAGGAGAAGAAGATATGAAAAACTACTTTATAAGTCCCATTGTCTTATTAAAAAAGTATGTCAACAAGTTGGAATTTTTGGATACACTAATGATGTCCTTTGCAAGGTCAAAAACACTTCATATGTTAAAATTTCTAAGCTAATATCATCTAAAAAGAATCAATTTTAAAAACCAACAAGCACTGAGACTACAATAGGATCAACACCAGCAACAAACATTCTAGCCACAAGAATAGAATAAGTAGAACCTAATGGATCAACTCCATCTGTAAAATGAGTAGGACAAAGTGATCCATTGCCACTACCAGACTATAGACCCTCAATGAGCTACCTATAGCAAATAGAAAAAGACAAAAGGTTGAGGCAGCATTGAGATCTCAAGCATGTATAGAGTTAGGAATAATCCTAGTAAACCTATTGTATCCACAAGACCCACAAGTGATCAAGTCTCTTTGTAGGTAGGAGAGTATAATGACTAGGCATAATAGATCTCAGGGAACACTACATCCTTCTAAGTTATGCTAGAAACATGAGAATGAGTCATAGTTATGAAAATGTAACATCAATATGTAGCATTAGTAGATATTATACTTCATCACATCAAGGAATCCTTCAATGTTCCAATTATATCACTAGCTAATCTTATTGGAACAAAAGATGTGAGAACCTTAGCCATGACATCAATGATCCATGTAGAGCATGTAGATGTATTAGACAGACTATTGTAGATAGGACAAGTCATGTAGAACCTTCTTAATATCCATAGTGATATCACTATAGTTAAGTCCAAATTAGTGTTAACAAAAAATAAGCTAGTCACGATGAAAACCAGGATGCAACACAAAGAGAGTGAAGTGCAGAGATTACCAAAAGAATTAGCTATAATAAGAGCTAAAAGACAAGACCCTAAATGATACATTATACCTGACCAGCTTGCACAATTTAGAGATAGCAAATTAACCAACTAATTCCCAAATAAAAATAAATAGAGATAGAAAAGGTGAAGGAAATATGGAATGGTTCAGTAGTAGATGCTTAGATGTACATACATGCCAATCCTATTACTACATTAAAAGAAGAGAAAAGGAAGAATGCTACAAAAAATATAAGGTTGACAAACATCAAGAACCAAAAGATGTACTAAAAGAGCGCATCCATAAATTGAGAGAGTTATTCACCAAAGTCAACATCGACATAAAATAATTACCTCATGAGAACATGATGTAATTAATGAAAGAAGTATGCACAATACAACAAAAATTAGCAATTGAAATCAGTGCATGATAAAATAAGGCCAAGAAGCATGAAAGATTGAAATAGCACTTCAGAGACTAAGTGGGCATGTATAAATATATCAATAAGAAGAAAATATAAGTGGCCAAAGAATAAATTCCATCATAGAACAAACATGTAATTGGAAATCCATCTAGCATAGCCTTGCCCATGTTCATCAAGCCAAGATGAAGAATAAAGACCTATAGATTGAGGACTTAATAGAACACATGGGGTTAGCGAATCTTAAATATGCTAACATGGTGATGTTGATGAGGATCATTCAACTTACAAAAAGGGGGATGAATGAGTTCCCCAAATAAAAAAATCTTTGAAGTAAAGCACACACCAAATTTAATGTGGTTCCCCAACATGGGTAGTCCACACTCAGAGGGTAGTTCACAAGCACACCTCAAAAATTTGCTCCTCTCAAATGTGGTTTGAAGGGTATCATGTCCTATACAAGCTCCAAGCTTTGCAAAGAAGTGATTCAACACTAAAAATCCACTCAACCCTATAAGGTCCCAACAACCTTAAAATGTGGTTTCCAAGATCCCACAACCTTTACAACTTGAGCTCCACTTTGGAGTGTTATACTGCTACACCAACACTCAATCCCACAAGATCTAAACAAGCTCAATCAAGATGTCTTCCTATAAGAAGCACATCAACTTCATAGGGCAACAATAGAGAACCAAAATCGCAAGGAAAGAATGTAACTAAGTATGCTAATCCTTGCAGACTTAGGCACAACTCACTTTGACAAATTACGATAGACAAATGATTGTACAATGAGAAACAACAATGACTGTCAAATGATTACAATAGAGAGTACACAATGCTTGCACTTTTCCAATGCTAATGAAGTCTTCTTGTAGCCAATATTTTCCTAAAATCACCTTGAAATCTATGCAATGGCTAGTTAATGGTTATTGAAGATGTTTTTTTCGAGACTGAGATATCTTTCTACATTGGCCTCCATTGTAGAAAGACATCTTCTTCTTATGAAAGATGTCTTTCTGCAACAGTCCTTCATTTTGGAAAGATGTCTTCTTCTGATGAAAGATGTCCTTCTTTCTAGAAAGACATCTACTATTTTGCAAAGGCATCTTGTCTTGTACTACCTTTAATTCTACCAAGATGTCTACTCTTTCTTGGAGATGTCTTTCTTCAGCTTCTTTTACTTTTTGAATTCTTCATTTCTTGTCCATGATCTTCAACTTTTGCAAGCCTTCTTAACTCAATCCAAGTTCTTGTCCTACAAATACAACAATCACACAACCATACAAATAACCTTGTTCCCCATTTTTCTTAACATTTTAACATATTAAAAGATCCACAATCTCTCCCTTTTTAGTAATGTTCAAAACTTAAGAAAAATGGGTTAGTAGGCATGCAAAATCTCCAAAATATATCCATAACTATTCTCTTCCCCTTTTTGAATATCATCAAAAAGGATAAAGCACTAAAAAGACATAAATTTCTATGGTAGCTAGGGATTAATATAAAGCATTGAGGGTCAAGGTAGTTTGGTAGAATGTGGAAAAAAGAAAAAATACAAGAATTCAAAAAGTAAAGAGCAAAGTTATACCACACATAGATAACAAAGGTAAACACCATCTATCTATAATGCATCTGCAAGCTATCATATAGCCAACTATCCACATAAATCCACAATTGTCTATCATCACATCAGTCACATATGTGCAATGTCCCAAAATCACATATGTGAGAAACAAAAAAAAATCTCCTCACATCAATAAAAGGAGAAAGAAAATAATCAATCAAGGTCTCAATCACTAGTCTCGATCACATCCTCAAACTCTAAGCCCTTTACCACTCTGGATGAACAATATGTCTCCTCTTCATTTTCATCACTATTGGTGCTGGGTCAACTTAAGTGCTGCATAATCACATCAAAGAACTTAATCTGCTAAATGGAAGCTCATCGAGGTCAAAGATTCACTCAAAATCAAAATGACGCTGGAGGATCTAGCTCAACTAAAGGCTACTAGGCTAGAACCCATTGAGACATGGTCCCAAAGATACTCTCCATAGCTCACTACTCAAAAGAACTGGAAGCATCAAGTAATGGAGAAACTGAATGGATAGGCAATGTAGGATCATGATGCTTAGACTACTACATGGGAACATGATGCTTCCCCTAGACATGAGCTGGTAGTGCCTCAAGCTTTGAATCAAACTCCATTCCTGAGTCATAAGTACAAGAAGGGCTAGCTACTAAAGAATGTCTTACTGGAATAGGAACATTATCCTGATTATCAGAAATAGAAGGAATAGTAACATCCTCAAAAGCCTACCCATCAAAAGGAGGTAGAATCCCAGCTGCATCCAAACACTTGCACAAGTAAGAGAGGTTCCTTCCAAGCTTCCCGATAGCTCATGAAAAGGATCAGAGAAGCTTCCTTAGTGACAAACTAATCTAGGAACTTGTGGATTTTGATCTTCTTAGCTATAGAGATGCTTTCTTCTTCTGCTTCTATGATTTGATGTTAGGTCTTGCTTCAGCCACATGTGAAAGATTCCTCTTCTCCACATATTTGCTAAGAATCCTCTTACCTTTGAGTAAAGGCATCTCTGAAATAGGTACATTTCTCTAATGGATTAACAGGCTGATGAGATAGGGGTGCTCAAGGATCCTTTCCTTAGAACATAGACTCAAGATGTCCTAATAGAGTGTATGCCCTAAATCTAATGGTAGTCTTGTGAGAAGACAATAAAGCACATAAGCTTGGGACAACAGCAGATAACTGTAACTTTTCCCTTTAACCAGAATGTTAAATAATACAATAAGAGACAAGGTGGAAGTACCAAGAGTCATCAAACTCCTCTTTACATGACCTCTTTCAAATGTAACATCTTTTCCAAATAATACATTAAAAAATTCATCATATGCTATGGGCACGATACCATTAGAATAGATTTCCTACATGGAATCAATGGTTACCTGGAAGACATCGAGACTAGAGATCCCAAGGATTGCATTCACAACTTGGGGAAAGACCTCGATGAGAATACCCCCAACCATGGAAGTGAATGCTCCAACAATAGCATTTGTAACGACAATATTGTAATAGAATTCCCTAAATAAAACTTTAGGAACTAGAAAATTCATTACAATGAAGGTGCTCCAATTCAAATCTTTAAAATAATCCATTAATGCTACTTGTCTATGAGTAGGGAAAGACAAAGAGTGTTGAGTAATGATGCTTGTGGTTCTAGTAGCCTCAAACATGTGTTGTGCACTTGTACTATGGAATTGTGATGTGTAAGTGGGTGGCACACTACTAGAACTCCCTCTAGATTTCTTCTTTGGCAGTACTCTAGATGATCCAACCTTCATGTAGGCCATCTCTAACAAAATTGTTGCTAATGGTTGAGCCCTAGTCATCTTTGTGAGGTCAAATAAGAGAATGTGATAAAAAATGAGGGGTTTGACTTTAATAGTAATGGCGAACAAGGTCTTTGACCGAAAAAGAAGATGTCTTTTTTAAAGGAAGACATCTTTCCCATGAGTTAAAATCACAATATATGTCTTTCATACATAGTAGAAATCTTTCCTACAAGACATGAAAACTTAGAAAGACATCTTTGCTTATCAAAATACATATTTCTGTAGATGTCTTTCATTTTGTAAAGACATCTTTGCAAAAATAGGATGAGATTTGGAAAAGGCTGCCAATGTACCATAGTCTTAATGAAAGCTTGCAAGAACAAAAAACATACCTCTACTTGTGTACTATTCTATTGAAAAGTAATGGTATTTAGAGGGCTAGAGAGGGAGTTTCCTCTTTTGAACATTCTCTTCTCAATGATACTTCTTCAATATCCAAGACTTGACTTCCTCTAAACAATTTGTTGATGAGAGTGTCCTGATTCCCTTGTTTCTATCTTTTAATTCTCCATTCTTTTCTGGTCCCTCTGGTCTTTTGAGTTGACATTCGATCTTCCTTATGATCCTACAAAAAATCTTTTCTTAGTGCATTTTGATAAGACTAAGAAGTCCTATGATATAATCAATTATTTATATGATAATACTTAATATTGTAATCCCATTATTTATTCCCTAACTTGTGACAATAATAGCACCTAACCCTCCTATGGTAGTATGAGAGATAAGGATAATCAACCCTTTTAGGACCTTTCTAATAGATGGATGCTTCCTCTAGTTTTGATGTACTAGCTTTTTCTTCTGGAGGATCATTCAATTATGATGGATTTATAGAAGGTGACTGCTCTTGTGTGCAACATCCCAGACCACTCTTGTCATGTGGACTTCTTTCTTGTCCTAGTACCATTCAAAGGGTTCCTTTTCCTTTACTAGTCTTTCATTTACTAATTTGATGTCTGCTACTTTCACTTTGGCCTATTCTAAAGATGAGGTTAGCTTCTCATTCCTAGCCCTTAAGTCTAAGAGTTGTTTATTAAGATCAAAAATAGTCAAATTTAATAAAGATATTTCTTAATCCTTAGATTTGACATGCTTATTTAACTTATTGCAAAGACTTTGAAATGACAAAATCTCATTATATAAAAGATTAAATCTTTTTTCATCATTAACATCATCATCTGATGAATTAGCATCATCTTTGGTGAGGCCAATGTAGATGCAATGTGAATGTTTTGCATCATCCTCCACTTCTTCCTCACTCTACTTCCCATCATCCCAACTTGCATAGAAGTTGGTTTTCTTTACCTCGTAAGCAAACTTGTGCTTGGGCTACAACATAAAATTACTAGGACATTTAGAGGCCATATGGCCTCTTCCTCCACAAATCCAACATTCTATAGAAGAGAAATCTTAGTTAGAATTTAAAAAAAAATCACTTCTTTCTTTACCCTTGAACTAATTGGATCTTCATTAATATGTTCCCTTGTTCCTTCTCATTATCAGTCATTGTTGCTTCCCAATGAGAAAAGCAATATCATTTTCACTGCTCTCATCATGATCATTGAGCTCCTTCTCCTTGGAGGTAGTCTTTAGGGTAATGGATCTTTCTTGGATGGCTCCTTCTCTTATGAGATTCATTTCATGAGTAATGAGAGCACTTTGAAGATCTTCAAATTTCAAAGTTGAGAAATCTCTTATTTCCTCTATAGTTGTAACCTTTGGTCTAAACTCCGATTGAAGATTTCTAATCATTTTGATGATGACATCACTTTCAAGCAAATCTTTACCAGTACCTCTAATAGCTACAACAATATCATTTTCTCTAGATAAGTAATCTTTTATTTTCTAACCTTCTCTCATTTTAACCTTATCATATTCGCTTTGTAAAACTAACAATTTTGATTACTTAACAATAGAGGTTCCTTCATAAGTAGCTTACAAAGTTTTCCAAATTACTTTGGCCATTTTACATCCTTCTACTCTATTAAATTCAAATTTATTCAAAGCATAATATAAATAATTCTTTACTTTTGAATCAAACATGAACTTATCATTCTCCTCTTGTGTCCATATATTGTGGGATTTGATAATGCTAGTGAAGTTGTTAATAGGTGGAGTGTAGCCTTCTAGGATGAACTCCCAAAATTCAAACTCCATGGATTTGAGGAATCCTTTCATTCTAGCCTTCCAATAGGTGAAGTTGAATCCATCAAACATGGATGGTTTTTTATAAGATGTTCCCTCCATTGTTTACTTTTTAAAGTTGATGATGAAGAAGAGTACCAAGCTTTGATACCACTTGAGGATTATTGAACTTAGAAGGGGGAGATGAATAAGTTCCCCAAATAAAAACTTCTTTGAAGCAAAGCACACATCAAATTTAACATGGTTCCCCAAATTGGATAGTCCTCACTTAGAGGGTAGTTCACAAGCACACCTCCAAACTTTGTTGCTCTCAAATGTGATTTAAAGAGTACCATATCTTGTACAAGCTCTAAGCTCTGTAATGTAGTGATTTGATGCTATGAATCCACTCCATCCCACAAGGTCTCAACCATCTTAGAATGTGGTCTCTAAGATCCCACAACCTTTACAACTTCATCTTCACAATGGAGTGTTGTGGTTCTACACCAACACTCAATCCTGTAGGATTTTGACAAGCTCAAGCAAGATGCCTTCCCGTAAGAAGCACATCAACCCCTAAACGATAGCAATAGAGAACAATAATCATAAGAAAAGAATGCAACTAAATTTTATGATCCTTGCACACTGAGGCACAACTTACTTTGATCAATTACAACAGACAAATGATTGTACAATAAGGAACAACAATGATTACAATGATTGCCAAATGATTAGAATAGATAGTACACAATGGTTGAACTTTTTCCAATGAGAATGAAGTCTTCTTATAGTAAATATGTTTCTAAAATCACTTTGAAATCCATGCAATGACTAGTTAATGGTTATTGAATATTTCTTAGAGATAAAGACATCTTTCTACATCTAACCTCCATTCTCAAAAGACATCTTCTTCTGATGAAAGACATCTTTCTTTCTAGAAATATGTCTACTATTTTGTAGAGATTTCTTCTCCTATACTACCTTTAATTCTACTAAGACATCTACTATTTCTTGGAGATGTCTTTCTTTACCTCCCTTTGCATTTTGAATTCTTTCTTCCTTGTCCATGACCTTGAACTTTTGTGAGCCTTCCTATCAATCCAAGTTCTTGTCTTGCAAATACAACAACCACACAAAAAACCTTGCTCTTAATTTTTCTTAATGTTTTAACATACCAAAAGGACAATAGTGTCTATAGTATACTTAATGTATGAAAAGTAGTTTGTGGATAGGAAACATGCACAACATAAGCTTTACATAGAAAACTCTGAACTACAAGTAGTTAGGGCTAGCTACCAAGATAAAAAAGATGTAGTAGCAAACCTCACTAAAAGAATGACAGATTATAAGGAGCTAAAGAAGGTGGTGAGAGCTTTTGATGAAGAAAGGATGAAATTTGCAACATGATATATTAAGGCTAATAAGATGTTCCCATAATTTCCATGTCCTTGGGTAGTAATGACTCGAACCAAAATTGTTCAATTCATGTGGATGGTACATGATCCTAGGTTAGAGGAAGAAAAGCTTATAGCACTACTAAACTAATATTAATTTCAAAAGCCAAACAACAAAGGGAAAAGGCTAATGAAGAATACACCACTACTTGGAACTTAAAGACAGCTACATCAAGCTTTATATTTTTTTTTCTTTTCTATCTGGTTTTTGGCATATGTGTCAATCATGCATTACATGATAATTTTGTAACACTACTTAAACCATGATGCAACATTCATAAGAGAGTCAACCATGTAAATATGTGTCATAATATCAAAGTCTATGTAACCCTAGAGGTTTGTAAGAAACTCCATCCTTTTTCTTTTCTTTTCTTTTTTTTTTTTTTTTGAACTTAAGGATAAGGTTTCAGTCAATCATTGAGATGAGATGAAACAAATTATGTGTGAAATTTTGATACCATATCTACAATATTATATCTCTACATACATCATCATAGATCTGATGTAGTGGGTCATGGTCATGCCTATAAATACCAACCCATCATTATGTCAAAAAATATTTTTTCCCAACACTTAGTGAAATTCTTGCAATTTGTTTTCTCAAAGTCACAGTTACAGTGAATACCCTCAATGTGGTAAATTATAAGTTTATAGAATCTTTATTTGAGTGGATTTTTCTTAGATAAATTCATGAACAAAAATAAATATCTGTATTATTCTTCATTATTGCAATATGTCACTTAGCATATATTTACTTTCCATAATGTTTACCTTTACCTTTACAAAGTCATTTACAATTCTAATGCTTATTAGTAAGGTGGAATAAGTAAAACTAGTTTTGAACATAAAGTGTAATTGTTTTATAATCCAATAGTAACTTTGTTGGATTCTCTTAGTAGGAAAGTTACTTGATCATTCCAATAATTATTACATCAGCCCAAGACATGTCTAGAAAAATAAGAGTGGATACTTATCACTAATAGGATAAAATAAATTTACATTTTCATTATACTTAGAGATAGAAAATTATATTCATTTCTACCATGCTTATACTTAGCATTATTAAAGCCCAACAACATCAATTCATCATGTATCTCACTAAGAGTTAAATCATATGAATTGCACCATGCTAACTCTAAGTGAGAAGATAATGATTATGAACTTAATATCAACTTACTAGTATACTTACATTGCCTATCTACAAATTATGATCTAGTCATGTGTGAATACTTGTGACTTGTATGATTGAGTATTGGAATACCCAATCTTCTCATAAATATCAAAATCAAGTTAATGTTAATGATAAGAATGATTAAGTGGTAATAAAAAATCTAAAGAACACAAACGTTTCTAGGAATGGTTTTACTTATACCATAGGAAGTATTGATCAGTTTGACATATAGCTCATATGATAAATCTCTTCTTATCTAACAAGAACAATGTTAACTCAAAGCTTAAAACTAATATTGACAAGTAGGATATAGCTAAGAGTAAAGATTTATGATGTAAGGTTAACATTAAGTGGTAAAGTAATAGTGATTTAAAATATGTACTACTAATTTCTCATGTATGTAACTTTAACAATGAGATGTTAGCCTAGTGGTAACACTCTTGATTTGAAAACTCTAATTCAAGGGTTTGATTATGGTAGGTAATGTAAAGTTCTATGGAGACTATATATCTTGGGGGTATACCTATGCTTCAATTATTTCAGGTTATAGTACCTTTCCCTTCCCACCCTATCTGCACCCTCTCTAGTATCTTGATTTACAATTCTAATGCTTATATTTCTTTATAATTCTTGTAATGTATTACTTTGATTATATGTCTTAGGATGTATCTATAGTCAAATAATTTTAGGTTGTTTCTTTTCATTCTTTAACTCTTATTACTATATTTTTTTTCTTTAGAGAGATTTTTCTCCTTCTCTTTACAAGAAATCCTTTAGTAATAAGTGAAAACTCGTGAGGGCACTTCTGAATAGGACAACATCTGATCCTTTTCCTACCCTAGAGTGGATATTTTTTAAGATTAGTTGTAATGATAAAAACCTAAAAAGGCATCCCCAAAATCATTGTGCTTTTTCTTTAGAATCTCTCTTCGATGATATGATGTGCTTTGAATTTTTTTAATATTATCATTCAATTTTTAAAGATCTAACATCCCTTCCCTCTCCAAAAAAAAATTAGGTTTTGACACCTTTACATCCTTCTCTTTCTACCTTCCCTTCCTCTCTCCTCTCTCCTTAACTTTGTAATCTTATCTTGATATCTATATGCATCAGCATATTAGTTGGCCAATCTAGAATTAAGTTGCATTAGGTTGAACATATCAAGATTAGCTCAGTGGTAAGAGTTGTAGCTTAGTCATCCCAAGTCACAAGCTTAAATCCACTAGGCAAAACTAAGTTATAAGTTTTATAAAAAAATTTGAAAAGGAATTCTAAAATAAGTTCATAGATATATCCAAGGGATCTTAATGGATGTAAATAAAAAAATTTAGTTTTAGTTTTATTAAAGACATGTGCCTTATTTGTGAAAGATGTTGAACCTAAAATAATCTAAATATGAGTGCACTTTAAGACATATAACCAACATGATACATTAGAAGAATTATAAAGAAATATAACCTCTTACATATAAAATTCTTATCAAACAACCAGATAACCTATTGATGAGATGTTTAGTTGATTAGAACATGCAATTTATAGTTTTTAAGTTACAAGTTTAAGGTCCTATAAGGAGGTAGAAAAGTGAATGTTTGGAACCCAAAACATTTTTTATCGATATTTACCACCAAGACATATAGTTAAATTAGAACCTCAAAACTTAGTAACTCTCAATCACATGTTAGTATCTACTAGGAAGCATTGAGTTATAAATTTAAAAAAATTCCATAAAAGGAATTTTAAAATTGGTCTAATAGTTCTAAGTCTCAATGAACATGATGAGTGATAGGTACCCTCTCTGCCTAACCATACGAATCACAAGCATTCACACGTCATTCGGTTGAATTTTCTGCATGGCAATAGCTGTGCATCTAGATCATTAACCATTGATCGAAGTTCACTATCTTCCCACTTGGACTAGTTGTAGCTTTGTCATGGATGGTTTAGTCCAAAGTGAGGCATATGATTGTTGATGTTGTTTCGGCTGTATGTTACTCCTAACGATAATAGAGAAATTAATTATTTAATCTAATTAACAACAAAAATATAGAGTTTAAATTATCCTACAAGCAATGAGTGTCTATTTCCAGCTTGTGGTACACATCATGAACCCATGTATTCACTATTGGAATTACCAAACACTACACTACTAGGTAAACCAAGAAATAATGCTATTGGGATTACCAAGAGAATACGTGTTTACGCTTGAAACTGGTCACGCATATTCTGCCAATTCATTAATATGCATGGAAATGTAAATATTAACTAAGTAAATGAAATATAAATTACATTAAAAGTAAATTTAATCTAAGTCAAACTGCTGCAATGAATAAGAATAAATCTTGATCTTATTACCATTCATGGAATGTGTCAAGGTACATTGCCACTTGAATAAAACATCATACAACTAACTTAGATCCACACTGTGTGCACTCACTAACTATTCTCTAAGACTACAGAATAAAACTACATAGTTTGGGCTACTCTATTGACAAAAGACTGCCAATACACAGCGAAAGCACACATATTTATAGGTCAAAGTAGACATTACATCGACGCATACACATGAATGCAGCAAATCACGCATTAACGTAGTCAAAAGATGAGTCATCAAGACGTAAGTAAAAAATTTCAATTTTAGTATTGCCCACTAATGAACATAAATTTGAGGGGTCACGTCGATATATGCTTTACTTTGTCAATGCATCAATGTTAATGTAAAGCTAATAAATACCTATATAAGTACACATACCTACTATATTTATTATATCATTTCATCATACCCTGATTTATATAAGTGGTATGGACTTGGTTTGAATCTTGGATGAAAAGGCTAATGATCATTTTAACCATGCATCATACATAGAATTCATCATGCCTATGGTAAGACACCTCATGTTCCATTCTCTATAGTCCTTGCTACTACCATTCCACCTAACTGTTATATATAATCATAATTTGATGATGTTGTATAATATAGTGTTATTTTCTTACTAAGGTAATACTAACATGTATGTTTTTTGAAAGACATGTATGATTTACATTCAACTCCTTAAGTGCCTATGAATACTTGTGGGTCTGGTTATACAAGGACACTAAGGGTAGGAACCTTCTTTGAGGACGATCACTTGTGTAACCCTTATGCTTCATATCTGATGACTAATTCCACATCATCTTGTGCCTTGAGAACACTTATATGATCATTGTTATTTTCCTACATACTCATAAATTCTTACATTCTAAGCATCACCTATGATTAAGAATCATTTGGACCATCTTTATACCTTCCAAACCATTCATTTTATCTAGTTTTTCTATTAAAAGTTACATAAAATCTTAAAAAATTTCACAGTGATATCGTACATACAATGTATGAGCCCCTATGATTTCATGTCTATGCTATCGCATCTATGATGTATCCCTAATAAAAATCTATTTATATGCACAAGGTGTTAGAAAATTTTTTCATTCTCTCATTTCACATGTAGGGAGTTCATGTTGTTTTTCTAACCTCCAAGATTAAGAGAGCCATATCTTCCTTACTGTAACTCCAATTTGAGTCATTCTTGTATCTTTTTGCTCACAAAGTAACCAACCTAGTCATGCATGAGAGTACTATGAATAGTTTATGCAAAATTGCATCAAATTTTTCTAACAACTAGAAGAACAAAGAAAGGATAAGAACAATAAGAAATTTTTATATTCTAATCTACCATCCTAATTAAAACAAAAGTTGATATTAAGGAATAATTTTAATCAAAACCCAAAAAAATTTGAGGAAGGATTATGAACCATTAGAAATTTTTTTTGAGTTAGTTGGATAATCTTAAAATTCTTCATGATTGCAAATACCTTCCAAGAGACTTGAAGTTGAAGGACCTTCACAACTAAGAAAGAAAAGACCTAGAAAAATATGTAGAGAAAGAACCAAAGAACAAACTTCATTGGCAAAGCAAGAGGCTCAATCTTGTAGCATTCATCTTCTACACTTGCAAGAGGGTAATTTGTGCAAGCAAAAGCTAATGCACCACTTGCTCAAGAATAGGGACAATGCCTCACACTCTTAAATGAGTGTCTTCAAGCCATCTAGGAGAAGTCCATCACGTCCACTATCATATTGGAATTGAACTTTGGATTGTTTATGAAGTTTTCCCCTGCTAAAGTTTGTGAGCAACTACAAGCCTCTCCTCTATGATCCACCATCTTAAGTAATAGTGAATGGTACTTGGGAGAAGTTTATCAATTCTAGAAAAATAAAAAAGATGATGCTACTATGAAAGTTAAGGGAATCATAATTTCATACTTAGTTAAAGCAATAGCCAAGGCACAAAACATTCCAAACGTTGGAGCCAACATCACCCAAATATCTACAAGATCTAACACTCAGGCAAGAAAATTATAGCTGCAAAGGGCCTATGGAACTAGTAAAAAGGAGTATAGTGGATTGTCCATTATTAAGAAGATTTACTTTAAGATTGTAATATTTCCAACAAAAATACTTAACTAAATTTTCACTTATGCCACTAGAGAAAGTGCCATCTTGATGGGGAAATTCCAGGTCAATATAGCTCATCTATTGTTTTTGGAAATGTAAAGGAGATTTGAGGAGAAGAAGATAGGAAACTTCCTTTATCATTTCCTTGTCTCATCAAAAGATTGTGTTGATAAGAAAGAATATTGGGCTACACCAATGACATACTCTGTAAAGCCCAAATTGCCTCATATACTAAAATCTTTAAACTAATGCCACCAAAGAAAGATCAAGTGGAGAAGCCAATAGACACTAAGGGTGAAGAAAGGTCTATACTGGTACGAAACATCCCAACCACAAAAATGGAATAAGTAGGACCCAATGGGTCAACACTGGCTATCAATAGACCAGAGTAAAGTGCTCCTCTAGCACAACATGATTATAGATCCACGATGAATCATTTATAACAAATTGCTAAGACTATAAGTTAGGGAAGCGATGAGGTCTCAAGCATGTATATAGTGCAAGACAATCCTAATAAGGATGTTGTATCAACAAGACCTACAAGTGGTCAAGTCTTATTATGAACATGAGAAGATGAGGATTTGACACAACAAATCTTAGGGAATGTTGCATCATTTCAAGCAATGTTAAAACCAGGAGAAGAAGCCATAGTAGTGGTAATGCAACATTAGGATGTAGCAAGAGCAAAAAAATTCATTACTAATCATACAAAAAAATCCTTTAATGTTTCTATTATGCCACTATCAAATATTACTAGAGAAAAATATGTAGAAACTATAGCTGGAACATCAATAGCCCCAACAAAGCACAAGGATATACTGGATAAACTACTATAGGCTTGACAAGTTATGCAAAATATCTTCAATATTCCAAGTGATATCACTGCAATTCAATTAGAACCAATCTCAACAAAGGGTAATCTAGTCATAGTTGAAACCAAGATGCAACATGCTAAAAACAAAATGCATACAAAGGGAATTGGTTGCATTGAGAGCATATAGGAAACATTATGCATAATAAATTACACCTAATTCATAAGATCAATTTAGAAATGAATATATTGACCAAATGATAGACAAGTATGCACAAATGTAGATGAAAAAGGAGAATGTGATATATAACACTTCAGTGGCAGACATCTAGACATATGTCCAGGTCAAAGCCTTAACTACACTAGAAGAAGAGAATAATAGAATTATTTTTGGAAGTATGAGGTTGACAGATATAGAGAAATAAAAAAATGTGCTAGAAGAGAGTATTCATTAACTAATAGAGCAATTTTCTTAACTCAAGCTTGATATAAGATAATTGGCCAAAGAAAAAAAAACCTATCAATGAAACAAGTTTGCAATATATGCCAAAAATTAGCCATTGAAATCAACGCATGACAAATGAAGCCAAGAAGCACGAATGGTGATGAACGGCAAGGTACCCCTACACTCAACCATACGAATATGAGCATTTCACGCATAATCTAGTTGAATTCCAAGGACTAAGTGCTTATGCACCCTTATGGAATAAGGATAGGTTGGTTGATCATTGTCTTCCCAAGCTTACCTGTATGTCACGATTGTATGGTTAAGTAAGCTTAAGGCATATGATTTTTATAACTTTTATCTTTTTATGTCCTACGCTAGTAGGGAAGGAGAGAGGTAACTAAGTGACTAATTTAACTTAACTACTCATTAACTAAGTTCTAACTAATCCTAACACCAGCGTCCGTTCCCACTTGTCGTACACATCATGAACCAGTGCAACACTACTGGGATTACCAAACGCTAATTGTTACTAGGTTACCAAGCGTTACACGCATGCTCGAAGTGGTCGTGCTTGTGTAATTTAACGATTTGCTTAATTGATCAAAATGAATTGTTGTGCTAATAACAAAAATGTAAAGTGCATAAAATAAAATAAAATAAAATAAATGCATAAGAAAATAAAATAAAAGAAATGTATAAGAAAACAAATCTCAAGTGCTACAAGGATGAATTAAAGAGCTCATCTTTATTGCCGTACACAAGGTGTGCTCAGGTACACAATGCCCGAATAAAGATCCATCCACACTTACACCTCCTCCTATGGGCACTTGGAAAATACTCTAACTTTCAAACACACTACAAGAGTTTTGCTACTTGACTGTTAAAAGACTTGTCCTCAATTGTGTGCCTAGGCACTGTATTTATAGGATTGGAAGCAACTACTCTAATAATTAAAGTAACCACTCTAATAATTAGAATAACTGCTAAAGTAACCACTAGAGTAACCACTCTAATAATTAGAATAACTACTAGAGTAACCGCTAGAGTAACCACTCTAATAATTAGAGAAATTGCTAGAGTAACGACTCTAATAATTAGAGTAACTACTAGAGTAACCACTCTCATCATACCCCCATGACTAAATGAAAACTCATCCTCGAGTTCCTTACAAAATATTGGGAAGGTATGGGATTATTGACTAATTGACAACTAATGGTGGAATGGGATGACAAACTCAACGTACCCAGTGAACGGATCAATAAGCATATTACAACATTAGTGTTCATGATCATTGTGGTGAACACTCATACATAAATGACATCCAAGCCTTTATTTGGCAACTTGAAGAGAAAAAGAGAGAGAGAGAGAATATGGAGCATGTTGCCACCAATGCCAAGATTGCGCCTTCCGTTGTTTATCCATAACCATGCCACCAAACTTGCTCCTCTCATAAATGCTCTAGTTTCGGTCCATCCTAACTGCTTCCTCTAAGCCCAGTCCATTGTTTGTATGATTGCCATCTACACACACAACATAGTCACAAATGAGCAAGGATAGATAATCCACAATGCAATTGATACCTTGCCTCGATATGAAGCGCATTGGCTAAGTTGTGGTTATGGCATAAATTGGTTCAAAGATTTATCACTGGCAACTACCCAAGGTGTAGGGGTTAGGCAATTAGTAAAATGGAAAAAAATGAAAA
This sequence comes from Gnetum montanum, assembly GCA_015680685.1. Classification (NCBI taxonomy): domain Eukaryota; kingdom Viridiplantae; phylum Streptophyta; class Gnetopsida; order Gnetales; family Gnetaceae; genus Gnetum; species Gnetum montanum. Next base: position 347,662 of record MNCI01021706.1, read on the forward strand.
ATTTGTGCCAAGGCCCCCATGACTAAGAGTGAACCTCCAATAGCTATAAGATGGAAAAACATCAAGCACGAGAAAGATGAAAAATATCAATAGCAACGCCAATAAAATGGATGTTATGGATGGGGATGAAACAAGAGATGATTGATTGCATGAAATGTTTAAGGGAAAGAAGTTAACAATTGCACCAAAAAGAAATGCCAGTGGGTCCTCCCCAAAGTAGGCCCATGCCCTTTATGCCCTAACAAACATATAAACCAAAGAGTCCATAGGCTCCAGGAATGTCATTTGGAAGCAAGAGTTAAAAACTTACCCACAAGAATTCACCAAAGAAAAATAATGCATCAACCCAGAAATGGACTAATGATAAAATCAACAATGAGGTGGAAAATGGGATGAAAGATGGAGAGGATAGAATGGAATAGAATCCCAAGAACAAGGTTGTGTAAAGCCCCTTGTGTATTTCATGGTTAAGATAACTAAGTAGAACTCATTCCAAATTTAGACTCAAACCAACCACATTCAGTGACCTCACATCAATACACTTGGCCAATCCATCCTCTTGAGGTAACAAGAATGCTTCCACAAAGAGTGACCACCATCCTAAGGAGAGAAAGATGAAGAAGTAAGAAGCGAGAAAGGGCCTTAGTTAGAGGGAACCTTCAGGCATGGGTAACATATCATTCTAGTGCCATAACTAGCACTTGTAGTCCATATTGCTTTATTATGTTTAAGGAGTATGCTTTGAATTCTCACCTTTTTCTCTTCTCTCTCTCTCTCTCTCTCTCTCTCTCTCTCTCTCTCTCTCTCTTTTTTGTTTATGCATGAGAACCACACCATGCAAAGACTTATTTTTATTCACTCAGCTTCCTAATATTTGAACAACATTAGAATGGTGGAAAACCCAAGAAAAAGCATCCAAGCATCCAAGAGAATGACTAGCGCCAATGCATCAAATCCCCTTGAAGTCACACCCTTTTCATCCTTTGAGTCTTTCCTTGGTTTGAAAAATACCCAGCCACCAATTCATTAACAATTTTACTTAGAAAAAATGAAATTTTACAGTTCCAAGCCAAAAAATACCATAGAGTTATATGAATGAGTGGATGGTGTGGACTTATTGCCTGTTTTACTAAAAGAACCATACCTTAATATCAGCATCATAATTCAAAGGTAAAAACCAAACATTAGTAATCAATATGATATAATTCAATCCACCATCATGAGCACTTATTAGATCATGAATAAAAGTAAATCAAGAAAATAAAGAAATAGTAAAAACATGAACGATGGTGTAAAACAAAAATAAGAAAAGTTGAAAGAATGTGTAAAAATAAAATTCAAAAATAACTAAGGGCCTAAAACAGCTAGCATAGGTGGCCATCTCCCCCACAACTAAGTTGGAAGAAGGAGATCCGAAATAGTGAGCAGGGTTGTTCATCAAGAGAGGTATCATGTGTACTGGTTGTCCTAAGCTCCTGGAAAGGTTTGGTTCATTGCACATTAACCAAAAGTTTCTTATCTAGGGTCTTAGGTTTGTATATTGTCATGGCCCCTAAAGGAAAAGTTGCATAAATAATATAAGGTCCTTCCCACAATGTTTGAAATTTAGTACGTTGTGGTACATGTGTGGGATTTTAGTAGAGAACCTTATCTCTTGGCTTATATTTAACTTTCTTAATTCTTAGGTCATGATATTATTTATTGAAGGCCTTGCATAATTCGTTAGATGATAGGGCAGCTAATCGGTTTTCATCTAGCAAGTTAAGGGTTACTAACTGTTGTTCCTGAGCTAGATCAAGGTCAAAGTTCAGGTCACATGCCATGGATAGTATACAGAGCTTAGTTTGAATGGGAAGCATTGGTAATTTACTGTACACTAATTCAGGAGGAGAGTATCCTGTAGGGAGTTTCCATGTGGAGCAGTATGCCCAAACAACATCATTCAATTTAGTGCTCCAGTCTCACCTAAACTTGCTAATGGTTCTTGTCAATATCCCTATTGGTGACTCCTGCTTGACCGTTCACTTGGGGGTGGTATGGTGTAGTCAATTTATGCTCAACCCCTAAGCGTTGCATTAATTTCCAAAAAGTTGCACCTGTGAAGTATGTACCATTTTTTGAAATAAGTGCACGTGGCACACCAAACCTATTTATGATTTGTTGTTGAACAAATCATGCAACTGTAGATTATGTACAATCTTTAATAGCAACTGCTTTGGCCCATTTTGTTAGGTAATCAACGACAACGATAATATAAGCTTTTCCATTGGACATTGGTGTAATCAGCCTCATAAAATCAATTCCCCAAATTTCGAAGGGTTCTAATAGTTGAATCCATTGTTGCAGATCCTCCATTCTAGCAATCATTCCCTCATCATGTTGACAGTGCTCACAAGATTGGCTAAAACGATGGGCATCCCAAAATAATGTAGGCTAACAATATCCTACAAGTAGGATCTTGATGGTTGTTCATCTCCTAGCGTAATGACCCCCATAAGGACCCTCATGAGCATCTTAGAGAACTTGCAGTTGATCTATATCAAGAACACACCATCGAACCAAGCCATCAGGACACACTTTGTAAAGTTGCCCATTGATCTCTATAAAGTACTTGGCTCGGTGAAGAAAATGCTGTTTCTTTTTAAGGTTTAACTCTTGTGGTGTTTGTTGAGTGAGGAGATAGGTAAGAATGCTACTGTACCAGTTTGTCTCCATGGATGATTGATTACTCACCACACCAGCAAAGAGGAATTCATCACAGAAATGATTAGAAACTGGATACTCATCCTCTTTGTTGTCTAATCGCAACCAAGACAAATGATCAATAACTACATTCTCAGTACCTTTACGATCAACCATTGTTAAATCGAACTCTTGTAAGATTACAAGCCATCGTATGATACAAGGGCTTACCATTGGCTTATTCATGAGGAACTAGATTACACTATGATCTGTATGTATATATACTTTATATCCCAATACATAGTGTCTAAAATATTCTAGTGCAAACACTATAGCCATTAATTCTTTTTCCATGGTAGTGTAGTTAAGTTGTGCACCAACGATACTTCTACATGCATAGTGGATGTAATAAGGATGCTTCTGGTCATCTAACTATGTAAGTACAACTCCTAAAGCATAGTTGGATGAGTCAGTCATGATATGGAATGGTTTAGACCCGTAAGGAGCTTGTAGAATTGGTGTTTCTACTAGATTCTATTTCAGAGTTTGGAAAGTTAATTCGCATTCCCTGGTCCACTCAAAAGGTACATCCTTTTTCGTTAATTCCACCAATGGTTTGGCAACCTTTGAAAAGTTATTAATAAATCTCCTATAGTAGCCAGTATTTCCAAGGAATGACAAATATCTTTGACAGTTTCTAGTAGATGGGTAATTCCTTGGATAATTTTGATTTTCTCGGGGTCTACCTCTATCCCTATGTGTGAGATTTTGTGCCCTAGTACTATGCCTTCTTGGACCATCAAATGGCTTTTCTACCAATTGAGCCTCAAATTGGTTTCTACACATATTTTTAACACTTACTCCAACTGGTCCAAGGCATGATCAAAGTTTTCTCCATAAGTGGAGAAGTTATCCATAAATATCTCCACACCATTCCCTATTTGTTGTTGGAATATGCTTATAACTAGTCATTGAAATGTTGCAAGGGCATTGCACAAGCCAAATGACATCTATTTGCATGCGAACGTTCCCCAAGGACTGGTGAACGTAATCTTAGCTTGGTCTTCTAGGGATATTTGTATTTGGTTATATCCACTATATCCATCCAGAAAACTTTAATAGCTATGCCCTACGATGGTGTCTAAGACTTGGTTAACAAATGGCAATGGAAAGTGATCTTTGAATGTTGCCATATTTAGTAGCTTGAAATCTATGCACACCCTCCATTTGCCTCCCTTTTTAGGCACAATAACTAAGGAGCTAACCCATTTTCTATCAACAATGGGGTATATGAACCCAGCCTTGAGAAGTTATTCAATTTCTTCCTTAACTACTTGCTTCAGCTTAGGGTTCAATCGCCTCTGCGGTTGTCTTTGAGGCTTCATGGAGGGGTTAGTGTAAATTCTATGTTGGCATAATCTAGGATCTATTCCAATTAATTCAAGATATGACCAAGCGAAGGCTTCAGACCATTTATTTATTGCCTTCAGCAGTTCTTCCTTCTATTGAGGAGCAAGCTTAGCATTGATAATTACTGATTTTCCATTTTTAAGGAACATGTATTCCATACTGGTGGGCAATGGTTTTAGCTCGAAGGGCTCCTACTTAAATTTTTTAGGGATTTCCAACTTTCCCAAGTTGATATTTTCAAGGTTAAGACTTGGAAGTTGGTAGTGTACTTGCTCTAATGCGTCTATGCTATCGATGTAAGCACAAGTCAAACCCTCAATTGGTTTCATGTATATGAGTGAACTACTTTCTTGATCAGTTATTAGCCACTGGGTGTCTTCCTATCATGTGGCTACTGCATACAAGCATCTTTATATGTTAATCAATTGTGCACATTGATTGCATACAAGCAATGCTAAACTTTGCACAAACCATGACCTCTACACATAATTACACTCTATGTCACTATATGCAATGCACCGAACTTTCTTCTCCTCAATCCTTCCAAATGTATTTTCCTTTGATATTTCTAGGGAAAGATCATGGATTCCTAGGCATGTGTCGATGGTGCTTAGACATGCTCTTCCCATTATGATTAGGAAGTCCCCCTTATCGTTGCCTACCTGAATCACTAGGAAATCAATTGAGTACAACCACCCACAAATACTGATAAAAATGTCTTCCACCAGTCCCAATGGGATAGTGGACTGGTCAACCAACTCTAGATGGATGTTGCTCTTTTTCAATAGAGGTAGGTTCTAGGCTTTGTACATTTCTTGAAAAATCAAGTTGACACCAGAACTTGAATCCAAAAGAGCCTTGCATGCAACATTTCCAACAATTTGTAAGTATATCAGAGGACTCCCAGGATTAGAGAATTTCCTAGGAAGGTGGCTAGCTTTGATCCAATCGGTGATGGCATGTGTTAGCATGCCCGTATGTGTTGAGTGCGATGATTGGGTTAAAGGGGGCTTTGAATTTTTGATTGATACTGAGGCATCTAGGGAATTAACCGCTTGTGATTGCAAGGGCTTGGTTGGACTATTGGTTCTAAAGAAATGTCTTTTCTTCATGTGGTTTGTTGGAACCAACAGTAAGTTGAGAGTTAATAGCCCTTGTGGCATTACGTTGCTGCGGCTGGGTAGGGATTTCACCTTACATAGCTAGAGCTGGTGATAGTGGAGCCATTAGTGGAAGAGATGTGGCTAGATGAGAAGGATTATATGCTTGCGGAATATTGCCTCTAGAAGAGGGAGTCCCATAATACCCACAGGCTTGGTAGTGAGGTTGAGGAGTGATGTGACCAGTAGAGTCATGTGGGAAGATTGGCTGCTGCACGTAATATCCATACAGGTTAGGTTACTGGTAAGGATATTGTTGCCTTGGTGGTGGCATTCCCCATGATTGTGGGTGCTGCCACTATTGATATTGCTCAATCGGTTGTGATGGAGTTCCACTGGGATAATATGTTAAGGGTTGGTGGAACTACCTTGGGTTACCTTGAGAATACGGTAACCTTCAAGGTGTTTGCCTTTTGTTTAATCATGGGTTGAGTGCATACACCCTAGACTCCTGCAGATGTGAGATTATAAGGAAACATCCCTTAGGATGGTCATATTGACATATCTCACATCCACTATCATTATCTATTTCCAAATCCACAACCTCTTCAATGATGGCAACTTTGCCCTTACCCTTGCTACGTGCATATTTAGCCTCTTTCTTTTTTCTTTTCTCACTACCTTACTCTCTAGACTCCTCTACTATTTTAAGAACAGTTTGAAATCTATTGTCTAAGGAATCCCACATTTGGTCTACCTTTGCCAAAACTTCTGATGTCATCTTTTGGATAGGCAAATTTTTCCTATTCACCATCTCTTCGAGTGGTGACTCTTCTTCATCCTCACAAAATCTTACTCCCCTCTTCCGAAGCGAAGGATCTTGGTTATACTCTTCTACACTTTCTCTCTTTCATAGCTCACCTTCTTCCTTAGCAACTTACTCCAATAGTCTTTGAATTTGATGGGACCTAAGCTCGGATAGTCTCCCTTGGGCATAAGTCCCAAGGTTTCTTCTTGTTTCATGCCTAAGCCCATCCACGACATGGCACAGTTCATCCCTTTGTGAATAACCATGGCTAGGATAACAATGTAACAGTGCATAGTATCAACCCATGGTAGCATCCAAGGGTTCATGTCCTCCTTGTTTCCAACCTTGGATTTTCTTTCGCAAGTTAGACACTTGGGAGTACGTTTGGTATTTGTCATTAAATAATTCTAACATAGTACTCCACATACAAATGGATTCCAGTTCTAAAGACCAGTACCAGCTTTCTGCTTCTTTAACTAATGTTTGTGGGAACAACTTAAGTTTTTTCCATTCATTCTCTATGTTCTGTAAGGCACATGCATCATGGAATGCTTGTAAATGATTTTGAGGATCAACGTTGTATCCCCATTCAAATCTTGGGATGTTGTTCATATCTAATCTCTTCATCCTACTATCTTTCTGATGCTTTGTTGGAATTCTAATAACCTCAATTATGTCCAACATACTTCGAGTAGTGAATAGGGGTTCATCATAATCGTCTCGTCCATGGCATCTATGATGCCTACGTCGTTCCCTACTCTCCCTTCTTCCATGTCATGACTCTCTAGAGTGCCCTCGTCCCCTTTCCTAGCCGTTTCATCTATGACTTCCACTTTGCCTACCTTTATCCCCATGGTCTTTTTCTTTATGAACACATCCAGATATTGAAGGAGAGGATGGAGGAGATGATGAAGGTAAAGAAGAAGGAAAATTATCACCATGATGGTGTCTGCTACCTTCTCTTCTACGATCTTGGCCCCGATCGTGATTGCGATCAGAATGTCCACCTTTATCATGAGTTTGTGTCCCTTTTTCGGATCCTTTGTACCCATGGGTATCAAATCCTGGGTTATGAATAGTGGAATGAAGGTCCTGATACACAACCCCTTGACCAAAGTCAAGGGGAGGAACATTGTTATGTGGGTGACTACCTGAGGTAGGTTCACCACCCTCATTTTTGCTTAAAACATGTGGGACATCCTGAGACCACTTACCCTTCAAAGACTTATGATGGCTCTCATGTTGCAAGTCCCTTTGACATTGTGCCTTTGTAGGATAGTATTCTCTCGAGTCATGGTCTTGCACAACGTATTCTGTGTGTAAGTGCAGCATGCCAATTTGTGTGAGAGCACGAAGAAGCATGCTTGGGACTGAACGATCAAGAGATAACACTATGTTACCTTCTAAGTCTCGCCAAAGCAGTTGTTCATCTTGATGGAGGATAAACATGAAGTCTAGTATATACTCATTGAGATGAATATATACCACTCGAACTTGTTGAGGAACTGGCGAATCAACATCATGTGTATTACGCCACCGATTGTTTCCTGTTTCAGACCTAGTCAGTGAGGTGCTTTCATACAAAGAAAGAGACATACTTGTCTGTTCAGTGTACAATGTATTCTTGTTTATTATTTTCTAAACCAACCCTAAGGGTTCATTCCAATGATGTGAATGATTTCCTAAGTTCTAATTAGCGCACAAACAACTAAGTCCTCGACAACGGCACCAAAGATGACTGGCAAGGTACCCCTATGCTCAACCATACAAATACAAGTGTTTCACGCACGATCTAGTCGAATTCCAAGGAC
>MNCI01021706.1:355936-372325 GCA_015680685.1 Gnetum montanum
ATTGTGCGCCTGGGCACTGTATTTATAGGTTTGGGAGCAACTACTCTAATAATTACAAAAACTGCCNTACTAGAGTAACCACTCTAATAATTAGAATAACTACTAGAGTCACCGCTAGAGTAACCACTCTAATAATTAGAGTAACTACTAGAGTAACTGCTAGAGTAACTGCTCTAATAATTAGAATAACTGCTAGAGTAACCGCTAGAGTAACCACTCTAATAATTAGAGTAACTGCTAGAATAATCGCTAGAGTAACTACTCTCATCAAATGGCTAAAAGAATACTTTAGAGATCAAGTGGAAATGAATAAGAAGATCAATGAAAAAGAAATCCATATGGCCAAAGCTAGAATTAACTTCATCACAGCATAAACAACTAATTAGTAGTCCATCTTGGACAGTCTTGCCCATGTACACCAAGCCTAAATTAAGAATAAAGACCTACAAATTGAAAATTTGATAGAGTACATAGGATTAGCAAATCTTTAATATGCTAACTTGGCCATGTTGATAGTAGGAAAGCCCAAAATGGAATAGAAATAGTAAGTGATCATAGTTTACATAATGTATGAAAAGAACTTTGCAAATAGAAATGATGCACAATAGAAGCTCCGCATAGCAAACTCTAAGCTACAAATAGACAAAGCTAGCTACAAGGATCAAAACGATGTAGCACCAAACCTAGCCAGAAGAATGATATATTATCAAGAACTAAAGAAAATGATGAGAAAATTTGAAGAATAATAAATGTAGTTTGTGACATTGTATGTGAAAGCAAAAAAGATATTCCTTTAATTGTCATGTCCTTGGGAAGTATCGACTCCAGCAAACATTGCTAAATTTTCCTATACAGTACATGATCCAAGATCCGAAGAAGAGAAGCTTCAAGTACTACTAAATAAGTATCGATTTCAAAAGCCCAATGATAATGGAAAAACACTGATGGAGGAGCCACTACCACCTAGAACATAAATACTACATCGAGCTTCATTTTATTTTGTTTTTTCTTGAACTTTTTGTTATATGTGTCAATCATGTATTGCAGGATAATTTTGTAAACATCATCCAAACAATAATGTGGCATTCATAGTAGAGTCAATTATATATATATCAGTCATAATGTTAAAGTCTATATATAACCTCATAAATTTGTAAGGAAAACTATCTTGCTTTGTTTAAACTCGAGGATGAGTTTTCAATCAATCATAGGAGTATTATAGAACCTTTTTGTTTACAGACTATGATATCATAATTATGATATCGTAGTTCTACATATGTCATCATAGACACAATGTAGTAGTCCATGGTTATGTCTATAAACACCAACCCACCATCATGTTTAAAGAATAACTTTTTACCAAGATTTAGCAAAACTCTTGTAGTTTGTTTTCATAAGTGAGAGTTAAAGTGAATGATTACAGTGTGGTGAATTATAGTTATACAAAATCTTTGTTCAATTTGATTATTCTTAGACACAATTCATGAATAGTAATAAGGATCAATATTTTTCTTCATCATTATAGCATTTCACTTGGCTTAAATTTAGTTTTCCATTATGTTTACTTTTGTTCAACCATTTACTTTTACTAAGTCCTTTACTTTTCCTATATCTATTAACAAGGTGGAATAAGTACAACTAGTTTCAAGCATAAAGTGTAACTATTTGGTAATCCAATAGTGACTTTACTTAATTCACTTAGTGGTAGAGTTACTTGGCAGTCCCCATAATAATTATATCAACCCAAGACATGTATAGAAAACTAGGAATGGATACTTATCATTGATAGGATAGAATAGATTTATATTTTTATTGAACTTAGCATTAAAATTTATAATAATTTTCATAATGTTGATACTTAGCACATTTAAAGCCAAACAACATCAGTTCATTATATACCTTATTAAGAGTTAAACCATATGATTTACACCTCACTAACTCTAAGTAGGAAGGCAATGATTATGAACTTAACATCAGCTCGCTAGTATACTTACATTGTCCATCCATAGATTAAAGTCTAGTCACACGTAAATACTTATGACTTATATGGTTAATTGTTGGAATACTTGATCACTCATCAATGAGCAACAAAAATCTTAATATCTTGCAAGAAAAAAAATTTGGAGATAAATGTCGATTTGAAAGATACTCCTTGGTAATCTTTGCTTGGGGCTTATTAGAAGGCCTTCAACATTCCTTGATAAAACTAACATTGAGATGTGGGGGAAGATATCACAATCTATGTTATAATAGATGAAAAAGATTATCCAATGAGAAAAGAATTAGAGTAGTAGTAGAAGTAGGGAGAGAAGGAGATACCTTAGGAGTTTTTGAATTGGAATCAATATTTTCAATCCTATTTTCTTTTCTTTTTTTTTTTTTTTTTTTTTTTTTTTTTTTTTTTTTTTTTTTTTTTTTTGCATTGTAATAAGTGATATCCATCTACATCAATACTTTTATTACTAGTTCCTACTAGAAAAGTTATCTTTTCTAAAGAGGAATTTTCTTTAGATATTATGAATTTAATGATACCTTCTAATTTAAAAGGATTAGTAAAAGATTAAGAACTTGTTGAAGAAGAATTCATTTGTTCCTACTAAAAATTACTATTATTTGCCTTTTTAAAAAAAATTATTTATTTTCATGAACAATATTTTTATTGAGAATATGACATATCCCAAAAACACACCCTTTACAATGATAATAGCTATAAAATCCTCACAAATTAGAGTATGTAATTTTATGGGAAAAATACAAATTATCAACCTAGAGTTTTAATTTCATCTTTCTCTATTGTAAAGTAATTTGTATAAGATAATGTCTGTCCTACATATCATTTGGTAGTTCTTTTGACTCAATTTTAAGAACTATGCCAAAGTTGCTAATAAATTTACTTTTAACACTTTGAAAAACAAGAGGATGATTTTTTAATTCAATCCAATAAGTGATGAGTCACATGGTTTTGCTGCATCGACAAGATTAACATGACCCTATCAATGGGATCTCATTTACATGATCTCATTGATGCAGGGTTTAACCCATTGACATGTACCCATCAATAGAGCACCCTATTTTGCCTATAAATGTGCACCTACCCACTACATCTATGGCATAAGTCTCATAGTTGTAGCGAGCCTTTAGCAATGTTTTCACTAGAAAGCTAGAATATTTTCTACCCGCAGTAAGCATCAAAGAGTGTATAGATCTTTATTCAAGCAGTGTTGTACCTGAGCACTTCAGTGTGTGCAGTAATAAAGACAAGCTTTCTAATCAAACCTTACAACACTTGGAATAGATTAATTGTTTTCTTTAAGCATTTAATATTAGAGAAATTTCATTTAATGTTTTTAAGTAATTAAGCGATTAATTAATATAGGTTAAATAGAAAACATAAGTATGACCACTTCGAGCATACGTCTAACTCTTGGTAATCCCAATAATACTTAGTGTTTGGTAACCCAGTAGTGTTAGACATGTTTAAGATGTGTACGACAAGTGGGAATGGATGCTTATGTTAGGATTAGTTGAGTGATAGCTAGTTATTAGATTAGTTAAATATTAGATTAATTAATTCTTTATTCTTTATTATTAATTCTTAGGTGACTTAATTCATAAAAGATAAAATTATGAAGATCATATACCTCAATTACACTTAACCATACCCTTGCACTTCACAAGTGGAACTGGGAAGACAATGATTACAACAATTAGTTTCACCTCCTAGAACCTAGTGTACTTAGATAACTAAAGTCTACGGAATTTGACTGGATCACTAAGTGAACACTAGTGATTCGTATGGTTGGGCGTAAAGTATACTCATTGCTCATCATTGGTGTCGTTGTCAGGGACTTTAGTTAGCTTCATGTGCTATCTAGGACTTAATGAAAATTATTCAACATTATTGGATTGAACCTTAAAGTCATAATAATTTAAATAATAATAACAATTGTAAAAAGCACATTGATATCTCTTCTAATCAAAAATGTCTTCTTCTCATAGGGATGATTCTCCACCAAAATTTAAGCACATATCCAATCAAATGAATGAACAATTAAACCAACCAGTGCCCCAACAATGTTAAGTGATATATACTCATCCCAATAAGTATGTATCCAATTTCATCTTTGTCTTACATTAGGATGATCAAATTTGGAGGAGAGACATGAAGGGCAACATTGTGGTGTTTCCCAATTGATTAGTTCCTACAATGCTCCAACAAAATCTTATGAGGTTGGGCATCTAAAGGCTCCATGCTGAATATGTTATGTAGGATCACAACTTTAGGGATTACCATCCCACCAAAGCACAACATAAAATCGATTAGCAATAGGAGAAGCGCTATGAAGTTGTGAAGGGGAAGCGATTCAATAACCCCTTGTTCCTGTTGGGCTAAAAAGACAATGAGGATTCCTTCTTTGGGGATTCTCATTTCACTAACTCTATTCCCCTTGGTTTCGATGAAGGAGGCTTCAACCAGAACTTACAACTCAATATGAATAATCCTAGTTCAGGTAAATACTAGTCCCATGATCATGGAGGATCCAAAGGTGGGAATCATGGTAGGGAGAGGGATAGGCCTCATGATGATGATCATGGTCATGACCATCGAAGAGCGGATGGCAGGCACCATGGTGCTAGTCCTACTTCCTCTTCATCTTCATAGTCCTCTTCTTCCTCCTCTAGCTCTGACCAAAGTTGTAAAGGATGTGATCATGATGGAGGTGATCGGTAGGATAGAGATGATCGTGATCATAGGGCCCATCAAATTAGTTAAGATCATGGATGTTGGCATTCAAGGGAGGCCCACCACCATGAGAGAAGGGATAGCAGATGGCATCATAGGCATCATGGCCATCACAAAGGCCATGTCTATGATGAGCCTTTACTTAATACTTTAAATATGATGAACATCGCAAAGGAAGTGAAAATTCTGATGAGGCATGTGAAAGATAGCTAAATAAAGTGATTGGATATGAACAATATCCTGAAGTTTCCAGGGGGATACAACTCAAATCCACAAAATCATTTATAAGCCTTTCACAATGCATGTGCCTTGTAGAACATAGAAAAAAAATGGTAAAAACTTAAGCTATTCCCCAAGACACTCATAAAAGAAGCTGAAAGTTTGTATTGGTCCTTGGAGCTGGAATCAATTTGTAGATGGAGTACAATTCTTGAGCTCTTCAATGACAAGTATTAAATGTACTCTTGAGTGTCCAACCTAAGAAAGAAGATTCAAGGTTGGTGACAAGAAACACATGAACCCTTGAATGTAGCCATGGGCAGGTATTATTCTTTTCTGCACTGATGTCCTGGCCATGGTTATTCTCAAAGAGAGTAGCTTTTTCATATCATAGATGGGCCTTTGATCAAAAACAAGGAGAACTCTTGGGATCTCTGCCCAAGGAAGGCTATCAAAACTTAGAGCCCATGAGATCCAAAGGCTTATTCAGTAGGTTGCTAAAGAAGAAGGAAAGCTAAGAAAGAAAGAGAATGTAGAGGAGTACAACCAAGATCCTTCCATGAGAAAAAGGGAAGTCTGATTCTATGATAATAAGGAGGAGGCACCCCTTGATGAAGTGGTGTAATAAAAGACCTTGCTGATCCATAGGTCTCTTTCAAAAATTTTGGCCAAGGTAGACAAAATGTGGAATGCTTTGGATGAAAAATTCCAAACTACTCTAAAAATAACAAAGGCATCTAAAGAGCAAAGTACTAATCATGAACACAAGAGAAGGAAGGAAGCTAAATGTGCCCACGAAAGGGATAATGGCAAAGCTACTACCATAGAGGAGGTTGTGGAGTCCAAATCAGATGATGACGGTGGTTGTGACATTTGCCAATACAAACATCCTAAGGGATGTTGTCTTGTTGTGTCACACTTGTAGGAATCTAGGGTGTACACTCTAAATCCTAGAATATCAAGAAGGTAAGAACCCATAAGATTACCTCATCCTCAAGGCAATCTAAGGCAGTTCCACCAACAACAAGCCTATTATCCAAGTGAAGCTCCACAACAACCGTTTGAGTAGTATCATCAATGGAAGCACCCACAGTCATGGGGGATGCCACCACCAAGGCAATAGTACCCTTACAAACAACCTGATTCGTATGGGTAGTATGTTCAATAACCCATTTTTTCACGTGACTCTTCCAATCACGCCTCATTCCAACATCATTACTACCCTCTTGGGTACCATAAAGCTCATTCTCCATCTCCATGAGGGAAATCCCCATATCCTTATCACCCTCCTCACCCTTCTACACATGTCCCCTCATCCTCAACCAATTTACCACTTGCTCCATCCATGCAGGGAGAAATTCTAGCCTAGCCACAACAATGTAACACTACTAGGGTTGTTAACTTATAGCTAGCTACTCAATTGAGTGGTTCAGAAACTAGGTCCAAAAAACAACCATTCTTCCAAACCAATAGTTCTACAAAACACTCACAAAATCATGATGCTGATAACCCTACTTCTTCCTCATCCTTTGCATCCAATACACTTGAGTCCCCTTCAAACCAAACACCTCCTAAAGTGCATACTGTCATGCTAACCCATGTAATAACTAATTGAATAAACATTGATTACCTTCCTAGGAAAAGATTTGATCTTGGGAGTTCCTTAATCTATTTGGAAATCACTGGAAATGAGCCTCATAAATCCCTTATAGATTGAATGTCTAGTGTTAATATAATTTCTCACAAGATGTACAAATCTTGGAACTTGCCTCCACTCAAGAAGAGTAACATTAGCCTTGAGTTAGTAGACCAATCCATCACTATTCCCTTAGGATTGGTGGAGGACATTGTGACTATCATCTATGGGTGGTCCTATCCTACTAACTTCCTAATGATTTGTGTTAACAATTGTAAGGGAAACTTTTTAATCAGCATGAAAAGGTCTTGGCTAAGTACCATTGATGCATGACTAGGCATCAAAGACGTTTCCTTAGATATTTTTGAAAAAAATGCATTTTGAAAGATCAAGAAGAAGAGAGTTCCATGCATCGCATATAGTGATATAGAATGCAACTATGTGCAGAAACTATGGGCCATAAAAAGTACATTAATCACAGCATGTAGGTAGTGTGCAAATGAATCAAAAATTCAAAGGTGCATGTATGCGCTAGCCACAAAACAAGAGGGCACCTAGTGGCTAACAACTAATCTTGAAAGCAGCACACTTTGCATGGAACAAACTAAGAGCCTAAAAAGTGCCTATGTTGAAGGCATGGATGAACTAGAGCAAGTTCATCACCAACTCTCCAATAATGAAACTAATGAAACTTATTGGGAAGAGTTGAAAATTTCTAAAAATTTTAAACAAGAGCCCTTAGAGTTGAAAACTCTACCTACTTGCATGGAGTATGCTTTTTTTGAACAATAGGAAGCTGGTGATAATTAATAACAACCTTGCTCCTAACCAGAAAGAAAAGTTGTTAAAGGTGATTAACAAATGGCCAACAGCCTTTGCTTGGTTATATCTCAAACTCACTAGGATTGATCCTAGGATATGCTAGCATTACATCTATACTAACCATTTTATAAATCCAAAGAGGTAGCCACAATGACAATTGAGTCCCAAATTGAAGCAAATCATCAAGGAGGCGATTGAACAACTCCTTAAGGGAAGGTTTGTCTATCCTATTATGGATAGCAAGTTGGTTAGCCGACTTGTAATCATGTCAAATAAAGGTTGCAAGTGGAGGATCTGTATTGACTTCAAGTTATTGAACATGGCAACCTACAAAGATCATTTTTCGTTGCCATTTTTGCAACATGTGTTGGACACTATCTCTGGGAATTGCTTTTACATATTTCTAGATTATTATAGTGGCTATAACTAGATTCATATCGCACTAGAGGATCAAGAAAAAACAACATTCATAAGTTCCTGGGGGACTTTTGCATACAAAAAGATGTCTTTTGGTTTATGCAATGACCCTACAACCTTTCAACGCCTTGTCCTTAACATTTTTCAATAGCATATTGGTAGCAAGCTGGAAGTCTTCATGGATGACTTCTCCACCTATGGTACTATGTTGAGCAAGGCTTGGACCACCTTGAGCAAGTGCTGAAAAGATGTGTGGAGACTAACCTCATGCTCAATTGGTAAAAGAGCCACCTAATGGTCTAGGAGGGCATTATTTTAGGGCATAGAATCTCACAAGAAGGGATTAACGTGGATCCTAAAAAGATTAGGGTCATTCAAGAAATCACCCACCAACTAGAAATCATTAAAGATATCTAAGTATTCCTTGGCCACACTGGCTACTACAAGAAATTCATAGATAATTTCTCTAAGATCGCTAAACCATTGGTGAAGCTGACAAAGAAAGATGCTTCATTTGTATGAACCAAGGAATATGAAAAGACATTCTAATAACTCAAAGAAATGCTTGTAGAAACTCTAATTCTACAAGCACCTCATTGGTCCCGACCATTTCACATTATGCCGAATGCATTGAACTATGCCTTGGGAGTTGTGCTCATGTAGTTAGACGATCAAAGGCATCCATAATACATCCACTACATGAGCAGAAGCATAGTGGGTGCAAAGTTGAACTACACCATAACAAAAAAAGAACTAATGGTGGTGGTGCATGCCTTGGAGAAATTCAGGCACTATGTGCTTGGATACAAGATGTTCATGCACATAGAAGACAATGCAATTTGCTTCCTAATGAACAAATTGACGGTGAGACCCCATGTCATATGTTGGCTTGTGATCTTGCAGGAGTTCCATCTTACAATGGTAGATCGAAAGGAGACCAAGAATGTAGTTGCTAACCACTTGTCTTAGTTACGATGAGACAACAAAGAGTAGGAGAATCCACTTTCTGATTAGTTCCTTGATGAACTTCTCTTTGCTAGTGTAATAAATGAACAAGTTTCCAATGAACCTACATGGTATGATGGCATACTCACTTATCTTCTCACTTAGGAGATGCCACAAGAGTTAGAACATAAGTAGAAACAACAATTTCTTCATCAAGCCAAATATTTCATAGAGATCAATGGACACCTTTATAAGGTATGTGTCGATGGCTTGGTTCGTTGCTATGTTCTTGATGCTGACCAACTGCACATTCTCCAAGATGCTCATGAGGGTCCTTGTGGGGGCCACTATGAGGGAAGATGCATAGCCATTAAGATCCTAATGGTAGGGTATTATTGGCCAACATCCTTCAAGGATGCCCACATCTTCATCTGCTCTTGTGATTGCTTTCAATGTGATGGTGGGATAACCACTTGAATAGAGGGACCTCAATAGTGGATCCAACCACTGGAACTCTTCAATACTTGGGACATTGATTTCATGGGTCCCATCACATCCATGTCGAATGGAAAGGCATACATGATAGTTGATGTTAACTATTGTATGAAATGGGCAAAAGCAGTAATTGTCACCAACTATACATCTTCCACTACTACTTGGTTTGTACAACAAAATGTTGTAAACAAGTTTGGGATGCCATGTGCACTAATTTCTAATAATGGTACTCATTTTACAAGCATTACCTTTCGAAAACTCATGTAGTGCTTAGGGGCACAACATAAATTAACAACACCCTATCATCCCCCAAGCCAATGGTCAAGCAGAGGTTACTAATTGGGAGATCACTGAGATCTTAATGAGAACAATTAGCAAATATAAGAGAGATTGGAGCACAAAACTCAATGATTCCCTTTAGGCTTATCACTCAACATGGAAACTCCCTATAGGCTATTTCCCCTATGAGCTACAATATAAAAAATTGCCAACTCTTCCCATTCAATCTAAGCTCCGTACACTTTCAATAGCCTGTGACCTTAACCTTGACCTTAGCCTAGCAAAGAAAGAAAGATTGATAAACCTCAATGTGCTAGATGAGAATTGATTGATGGTCCTATCCTTGAATGAAGTGCACAAAGCATTCAAAAGAATGGCATGACCTCAAAATATGAAAAGTAAAATTTCAACCTAGACATAAGGTCCTTTACTAAAACCCCACACATGTGCCATAACAAACCAAGTTTCAAACATTGTGGAAAGGGCCTAATGTCATTTATGAAACATTCCTTTTGGGGCAATGTTGATTTACAAACTTGAAAGCCCAAACAAAAACCAACTGTTCAACATGTAACAAGTAAATCCTTTCCATAAGCCCAAGTGAGCCAATGAAAGCAACACCTCATTAGATGGGCAACCTTGCTCAATCTTTTGGATCTCCTCCTTCCAATTCATTCATAATGGACATGGCCATTCATGTTAATCATTAAAGTGGCTCCTTAGTTTTTACCCCTTTTTTTACACATTGTTGTTTTTGTACTTTTTTATTTTACACTTTCTTTGTTTTACACTTTTCTTGTTTTTCCCATTTTTTCATTTTACAACATCATTAATACATTTTAACTTTCTTGAATATTTTACATTTTCTTCTATATTTTACATTATTTGTTGTGTTTTTCTAATAAATTGCTTTATTGCCAATAGGACATAGTGATGTTGTAGTTGTTTGCTAATGGTGGTTTATACTTAATGTTTTTTATTGTTAATATTTGGTATGTATCTTAGAATTTTGATGTTGATAACTAAAACAAAGTTTCTTTTTCATGGAATAGGCAATGAGTCCATGTCATCCACCCATCCACAACAATCTATGGTGTTTCTAGTTTTAGAAATATAAGGTGTCTTTTTCTAATAAAACTTTAATGAACTTGTGACCTTGGTGGTTTTTGAACTTGGGAAAGATGAAATGGACTAATAAGGGTGTGACTTCAAGGGGACTCAATTCTCTTCACACTTTTCTACTCTCTTAAATGCATGAGTGTTTTTCATGGATTTCTTACCATTATGTGTTGACCAATAATAGGAAGCTAAGTATTTGCATGGTGTGGCTCCCATCCAAAAAATCCATAAAAACATAAAACTTCAAAAAAACAACGAACAATGGGAATTTAAAGCACATCCCTTAGATAAAAATAATGGGCTGCAAGTATTGGTTATGGAACTAGAAGGACATGTTACCCATGCCTAAAGGCCCCCTCTAACTAAGGCCTTTTCTCACTTCCTACTTCTCTATTCTTCTCTAATAAGAAATGATGATTAATCTATGGGAGCATTCTTGTGTCTCGAGGGGGTGGTCTAGTCTTAGAGTACTGATGTGAAGTCATTGAAAGTGGTTGGTTTTGATCTAGACTAAGGATGGACTTTATTGAGTCATTTAACCATCAAATCAACAAGGGACTTCATGTGACCATGAGATGGAACTCCATTCCACCTTCTCTCTCATCCACCAATACTTTCCACTTTTCACCTCACTGTCAATTTCCATGTCTTGTCCAATATCTTAGTTTGACATTTTGAAATTCTTAGGTATATTTTTCTGGATTAGTTCCTTAACTTTTCATAACCATTATTCACCCACAGGGTCCATGGACTCCTTGGTTTGAGGATATGCAAGGGCAAAAAGGGCATGAGCCTACTATGGGGAGGATCCACTTGCATTTTTCTTGAACTTCCTTATTCTTAGGCATTTGTGCAATCAACTCTTCTGCATTTGCCATTGATTGCATCCAATTGTGCACTCCTTAATAGAATTTCTTCCAAAAAAATCTTATTCTTCAATTTTGTGCATAATCTAAGCCCTCCTCAAGTATTTCATCATGTTCATGGCTTTTCTGGCTCTTTGAGGACTCCAATTTCATGTTAAAACTCCTTGTATTTTTTGAATTATTTAAAGTGAAAAGTTTTCTACATCAACTCCCCGCCGATGGAGGGGACACATAGATGAGAACCCATCAACAAGACCCCATCCATGTAAGGTAAAAATCCTATAAATACGTGCAAGCACTTAGCAATTTTTCACATTTGAGACAAAATGAGAAGGAAGTTTTTGAACTTTTCAAAGCCCAAAACCTTCCAAGAGCCATAAGTTCCTAACTATTTGTCTGATTGACTCCATTATTTGATCATGTAGCTCCTAAAGGTAAGCTCTTCATCATGGGGGCCACAAACCTTAAGTTTTTGATGAAATATTTTTCAAAATTTTTCTAACTCCCACAAAGGTTTAACTAAGAAACTAACATCAAAACATCAATTTTAAGAAGTTAAACCCTTCCAACAAGCTTTGATAACTTTATAAAGTGAAAAAACATTAAAATAATAATAAAATAATCAATCCACCATGGTCAAAACTTACCCTAAGTGTAACAGCCCAATAACATAAGGTACTTACAGGCTATAAGTTACACATTATATGCTAATCCTTGGTTATGTTGTGACCATAGATGGCACCTAAAGGAAAGCATGCATAGGAGGGTGGATCGTCTTAACCAAGGGAAAAATAGCCATGGACCGAGAATAGTCCCATGTGCAAGAACCTAAAGCCCATGGAATGGGACCTCTTCGAGAGGAGCCCAAAGTGCAGTCTATCCCATAGATTCCTAAAGAAGTAGCCGCAATAGAATAGTCTCACTAAGATGAGGCACCATAATCGAGCCCAAACCTTAGGTCACCTTGAAGAAGGCCTACCTCAAACAAATCACAAACAAGAAGGTCTAGAAATTTGTGCTCCAAGAGTTAAACTTTGGACCTTTCTTAGAGTTTGCATCCCTAGAAGTGAAAACCCAATTGCAAAACTCTCCCATGTGGCCTACAATCACTTCCAGTAGGAAGTGGTACATGGGAGAGACATACTTGTTCTAGAACAATTGGCAAGTTGATTCAACAATCAAGATCAAAGACATTTCAGTGTCCTACTTTATGAAAGCCATTTCTGAGGCCCTTGGGTTACCAGAAACTAGGACAAATTTTGTAGAGATTCCAACATAGGTAGATCTTAGCGTTAAAAAGGAATGAACACAATGGTGTTATGGAGTGGACTATAAGGAGTTCAATGTACTATCCATGGTGGAACATGCATACTTTAAGATTATAGCTTTCCACCTCAATCCAGCGATGAGGCCAAGCAAGATCACAACCTTCTCCGCCCATGCATGTACCACTTTAAGTGGTAAATTCCCAGTCAACCTTCTATAGCTAATCTATCTGTAAATAGAGAAGCATTTTAAGAAGAATGAATGTGGAAGGAAGGCACCCCCTTTTCCATGCCTCATCAAAAAGTTATGCAAGAGGGAAGGCATAATCCACTACATGAATGATGCCATCTGACATGCTCTAGCCACCTCCTAGGTAAAAGTGATGAAAGACAAGATACTTGCCAAAGTTATTCAAAAAGAGAATTAGCAAAAACCACCTCCACCACCCACTCATGAGAAAACACTAGAGACCTGTGTTGCCATTGAGTGCATGAACAAATTTCGAGAGTAGCTCTTGCAATAGCAGTAGCAGCAAGCATAAATGAGTGGTGATGATCCATCTATGTATCCACTAGCAATGAGCCACCTCAACAAAGTGGCCTGAACCATAAGATAGATAGAAGGTGGGGGTCAATTTTCTTAGCCTAAAGAATGCAAGTGCCTGTGAGATCAAAATCTAGTGCCTGCAAGGTAACAATATCTCTCTCACAATAGCAGCAATTCCTAGACATCTCTAGGAATATCACTACCTTTTTAGTGCATTCGGAGGGGGCAACCATCTTGGTGGTGCAACACCATGGGAAAGAGACAGTAGTCGAAGTAGTTGCTAATAGAGTTACCAAAACACTTAATGCACCTGCAGTGTCTATACTAGATCTTTTTGCACTGAGAGATGTGCAGACATCCACAAGAAATGTTATGAAAAATTAAGTGCAGTCCAACATGAGAAATTACTAGACTGACTAGTGGGAATTAGCCAACCAATTTCAAATGTCTTTGATATTCTAGATACCATCACTACAACCTATTCAAAGCTACTTAAAGCAAGGGGCAAATGCATAATAATAAAGGAAAAACTTGAAATAGCTAGAACATAAAACCAACGCATGGCCATGGAGGTTTCTAGATTAAGAGCCTACCTTATTGATCCCATGTTGCTCAACCCAACACTAACATGAGATGAAGCTTTTCAACAACTTCTAAAGAGACTTACAGATGTTGAGGACACTAAGGAGACAACAATCTTTGACCAATCCCTAGCCAACATTACCACACATAACATTCATAAGGACTTGATCCAGACATGCCATGAGAATGAGATTCTGACCACAGAGAATCATCGCTTGCAGAATGTTGATGTGTAGAAGTAGTAGATGGCAGATTTTATCAGTAAGAGTAGTTAGCTAGAGTGAATAATGAATTGAGAAGATTGGCAACTAAAAATAGCAACCTCTTCATGAAGGAAGTCCTTGCCTTTCATTAAAAATTTGTAATAAAGATAACTACTTAGAAGAACAAGGCTCTCAAATTTGAGAGAGTCAAGAATCATTACAGATATTAGGTTGGTCTATAGAAAGAAGTTAATGAGAAGGAAATCCAATTGGAAAAGGTAAAAATAAATTAGGCCCTCTAACAACTCCAACAAGGTGGTGATGTTTAGCAACCTATATTTGATGGGCTAAATGCATACAACAAAGTTGAAATCTGCAAGAAGGATTTGCAAATCAAGGAGATAACAGAATACATGGAGCCTATCAATCTTTGGTATGCAAACTTGGCAATGTTGACTATTAACAGGCATGGTTTGAATTGGAGAAACAAGTAGCTAGCTCATACTTATTATATGAGGTGGAGTTTAAACACCATAAAGAGATCAAGTAGAAGCTTGAGAATACAAATGTTGAACTTGAGATTCTCAAGGTGAAGTTCACTAATCAACAATCAACTGTTAAGAACCTAGCCAAAAGGATGAATGATTACTATGAGCTGAAAAATGCACTTAGAGTGTTTGACATCAAATACAAATAGTTTGCTATCTAGTTTGTGAATGTGAAGGAGCTATTTCCTATAATGACATGTCCATGGGATGTTCCCACTCTAGCCCACATTGGTAAAGCCACATGGACTGTCAATGATCCCTAGAGTAAGGAGGAGAAGATGAAGGCATTGTTGGAGACCTTCCGTCTTCTACCAGAAGTTGTAGCTACCTCAAGACAACCACAACCACCTCAACCACTGCATGCACCAAAAGCAAAAGAAGGTCCTCTAGAGCCTTAGGAGCCTCCACCACCTAGGACTATTTGATCTTCTTAATTGTCTTCATGCTATTAGAGGAGTTGTGTTTGTTAGTTTTTGTCCTCGTGTTTAATTTTCTTATCATGATCACCAAATTTTTATAATGATTGTTAAACCATACACTCAAGCACTCAGTTTTTGTGGTGTTGTTTGTGCATTTATTTTGTCAGTCAGTAATCCCATACCTTCGTAAATTTTGTAAAGAACTCAATGAAAAGTTTTCATTCAATTATGTGGGTAGCATGATTTGGCTATGTCAACGAGATGCCATCGATGTGACCCTAACGACAGGATCTTATTGACATGATCTTGTCAATGCAAGGTTTGTTCCATTAATGTGTACTTGTCAATGAGGCACCCTATTTTGGCTATAAATGTGCGCCTACTCATTACATTTATGGCATAAGTCTCATAGTTGTAGTGAAGCTCTAGTAGTTTTTCCACTCAAAAGTTAGAATATTTTATGAGTGCCTATGGTAGGAGTCAAAGAGTATATGGATCTTT
This sequence comes from Gnetum montanum, assembly GCA_015680685.1. Classification (NCBI taxonomy): domain Eukaryota; kingdom Viridiplantae; phylum Streptophyta; class Gnetopsida; order Gnetales; family Gnetaceae; genus Gnetum; species Gnetum montanum. Next base: position 371,544 of record MNCI01021706.1, read on the forward strand.
ATTCGAGCACTATTCCACTTGAGCACTTTAGTATGTGTGGAAATAAAGATGAGCTTTCTAATCAAACCTTGTAGCACTTGGACTAGATTAATTATTTTCTTTAAGCATTTAATATTCAAGTAATTTCCTTTAATGTTTTTAAGTAATTAAGTGATTAATTAATATAGATTAAATAGCAAACATTAGTATGACCACTTCAAGCATACATCTAACGCTTGGTAATCCCTTTAATGCTTAATGTTTGGTAACCCAATAGTGTTATACGTGTTTAGGATGCGTATGGTAAGTGGGAATGGATGCTTATGTTAGGATTAGTTAAGTGATAGTTAGTTATTAGATTAATTAATTCTTTATTTTTTATTCTTTATTCTTAGGTGACTTAAGTCATAAAAGATAGAATGATAAAAATCATATACCTTAGTGATCGGATGCAATATCGCATGGGTCGCGATATCGCGGTGCGCTGCCAAGTCTATAAATAAGAGGCATCTTTCCCTTGTTTTGGCATCTAGATCTAGAACCTTAGTGAAACTTTGGTAGTTTTACCTCTCCAAAGATAGAATAATTTCCATGTGCCTGCAGTGGGAGCTCCAAAGTGAACGGATCTTTATTTGAGAAAATATTGTACCTGAACGCAAGTTTGTGTACGAAAATAAAGATGAACTTCTTGGATAAACCTTGTAGTGCATGGACTAGGCTAAATAGGATTTTAATTACTATTATTTAATGTTTATCGTTTAAATGCTTTATTAGTTCATTAAATCTCTCTCAACCCTTCTCTC
>MNCI01021706.1:378363-409815 GCA_015680685.1 Gnetum montanum
TATTTAATGTTTATCATTTAAATGCTTTATTAGTTCATTAAATCTCTCTCAACCCTTCTCTCCTAGTTAAGTGCATTTAGTATGATCTTCGAGCACGTGCGTTACGCTTGGTGATCCCAGTAACGAATAGCGTTTGGTAACCAAGGTTGCATTGGTTTAGGGTGTGAATGGTAACTGGGAACGGATGCTGATGCTAGGTTAATTAAGGCTTAGTTAGTTAGTTAAAGTTAGTTAATTATTCTCTTCACCCTTCACCTCATTAGCATAGGAGATAAAACAGAAAAGACATAAAAATCATATACCTCAGACTTACTTAACCATACAACCGTGAAAAATACAAGTAAGTCTAGGAAGACAACAAACGATTAACCTTATGTGTTCCATGAGGCGTGTAGGCACTTAGTCTGCGGAGTTCGACCGAATCATGCATGTAACGCTCATATTCGTATGGTTGAGTGTAGGGGTACCTTGCCACTCATCACTTAGTTACACTTAGCCATACCCTTGCACTTCACAAGTGGAACTAGGAAGACAATGATTGCAACGGTTAGTTTCACCTCCTAGAACCTAGTGTATGTAGAGAACTAAAGTCTACAAAATTTGACTGGATCACTAAGTGAATTCTAGTGATTTATATGGTTGGGCATAGGGTATACTCATTACTCATTGATAAGGAATTTTAGAGTAATAAGAAGAATAGGGATCAAAATCCACTTTCCATTCTTGAGCAATAAAAATATTATACTAATCCATAAAAACTTTAAGATCCAAGGATTTATCAACCATTTCAAAATTATCTAGTTTAATAAGAAAAAAGGATTGGAAAAAATAGCGAACATGCAAAACATTAATTCTATAGTATTTAAGAATATCTTGAATCACTAGTGTGAAACCCTTATTTAGAAATATATCTAAATTAGTAGGTAAAATAAATTAAAAGCTTTGGTATCCTTTATAGTATTAATAGTTTAAGAGACATTAATATTTTTCATTTTTAGATCATTCCTTGCTAGAAAAGAAAAAGAAAAAAATTTATTAACAAAACTTCAAACCCTTTGCTTGCACAATGAACTTAATGTTAGGCCACTCTATTAAAGTTAATGGGAAATAACAAAGAGGTAAACTTGCCAATGAGAAGTAGATGAAGTGGTTATCTCATTATTTGACAAGATTTGTGAATAAAAGATTATTAGTTTAAGTCACACTTGTTGCCTATATGTTTTGAGGGTATATATAATCATGGCTCTTTGGTTTTTAGGGGGGGGAGGTGTTGGACCCTGAAAAGAAGTTCTATTGATATCAACAATGTATCAGTTACAGTAACCTAAACAAGGCATAGGGTTAAGGGGAAGGGGGAAGCTGAGAGCACTATGCATAAAACTTGGGACCAACCTTATAAATAAACAAGTATTAAGGGAGGAAACCCGAGGGGCAACACCAAACGTCCACCCATGCTGACTCGTTACAAGATAGAAGGACATAGAATTAGATAAGGCAAAAAAAAAAACTCGTTACAAGATAGAAGGATAGAGAGAGTTCCAATGGTGACTCCTCACAACAGAAATGGAAAGCTTCCTTGCAAAGATTACTAATGCTGAGTGTTACTGGAATGCACAAGTCTTTCCCACAGCTGCAAGAGATGAACCAACTTATGTCTATCCAGATTGAACTTGGATGCTTGAGATGTGAGTTGGAAATGAATGAGGCGAAAGATTTGCAACTTCTCCAACTTGGTGAGCAAACATTTATTAGAATAATTTGTCCTTTGAAATATAACATTGCATCTTCGCTTCCAAATATAATATAAAATAGTAGGCCTAATAACTTTCCATAGAAACTTGAGATTAGTAGAAGTAATGTTTAAAAAGCCGAATATGACATCCTCTTGAGATAGCTTGTATGAAGGCTCTTTGGTTTTTAAGCCTGAAAATATATCCAAAATCTAAGTATTAATCCTTATTTGGCTTTTAATAAAATAAACAATAGAAAAAATTCACCCTATGTAATTAAGATAAGACTAGAATAATGATAATGATAATTTAAGCTCTTTCATTATCTTAAATTTTTTAAGCAAATTTGATTTTTCTCTCTTTGAGTTTTCTTTAGTGAAGAATTCTCTAGAATTCCCCTATAGGGGATTCTATATTACTTCCAACTTCTTTAACCAATGTTGAAATTTTTGCTTCTTTTATGGATGCAAAAAATTTTGTTGATTCTCAAAATGCAAATTTACAAGCTAGTAAAAAATATATATATATATGATGTCTTCTTTTAGTGATGTTGATGTAACCAAGACATCTAAATTTTACTCTTCACGATGATGTATATGAGTCATTAGTTGCTGATCTTTCATTACAATATGTGTTCATTCAAATTTTGGGTTACCTATCTTATAATTGAGGACTCATTTTATAGTTAAATGATGTGATGAAAAAACATGACAACTAGGTCCTCATGCCACATATTATTCTCGTTTTTTTTTTCTACTTATTGAGTTAGGCAACGTTTCAATGGTGCAACGTGCACTAGATATAGGGTCATTTAGACATAAGCATGCAATGTTGATCATTTGTAAGTGGGCTCCAAATTTGGATGTCTAATATAAAGAATATGCTCAAGTTCCATGTTTTGTCAAGTTATATAATCTTTCATTGACTTTGTAGAATGCTAAGTAGGAAATTTTTAGTCTTTTAAGTCTTATTAAGCATATGGAGTCTATTTCTATAACTTTTGGTTTTTGTAGAAATTTTTTTGTTGAAATCAACCTTCTCAATTGTAAAAGAAATTAGTATTACAAGCAGGAAAGAGTTACATTTAGCCAATTATATATTGTAATCTTTCCTAATTTTTGCAACTTTTGCCATTGTGAAGGACATTTGTTTAATGCTTGTCCTATTTTGCTTAAGAAAAAGGTTTTGAAGAAAATAAAAAATGTGTTGAAGTTAAAGATAGAAAAAAATAATATGAAGTTGAAGATATAAAAAATCAAGTTAATGTCAATGATAAAAATGACCAACTTCCAATAAAGAATCTAGAGAAGACAAAAACTCATATGCATAATTTTGCTAGTACTAAAGAAAATATTAAATAGTTTGAACAAAGAGCTTATGAGACAAATTTTTCCTTGTTTGACAAGAATACTATTAACTTAAAGATTAAAACTAGCGTCGATGAGAAGGTTATAGTTGATGGTGAAGATTCTCGATGTGAAATTAGTAACAAATGGTAAGGTAAATATCTTTCACTAGTGGTACCACTTTCTTGCTTTGAAATAAATATTGGCATTAAGCCACAACTCTCTATCTTGAATCCTTTTTCTATTTTAAGTTTAACGATGAATGTTGAAAAGTGATATAAATTTTGTAAGGAATGAGAACTTCTTTACAACTAACAATTAATTTTCTTTGCTTATTTTTTTCAAAGTTTCAATTAAGGTTGTACACTTGAGTAGATAGTCCTAAAATCAAAATTTTTTTTCTTTCCATATGTTTTTTTTAATAATGTCTACTTAGTGTCAAACTTGTAATGTGCCTTAAATTTTCTCTACTTAATAATAACATGCAATTAAAGAAAACATGGCTCGGTGTGTTATGAATTTGAGTTTGTTTTACTATTTCATTTGGCTTTAAATTCCACCAAACTAGATGCTTTGATATGATTTTCTCGCTGGAATTAACCAACTATAATTACAGGAAGGAAAAATGGTTTTAGCAGCATGATAAACTTGCTAAGGCTCAGACATTGGGCGTTGCGAATCCAAATAATTATCTCTTCCCAACGAACAACAGCGCTTTAAAAACAAATAACATAGTTACGCAAGTAGCGACAAGGCGTTACGGCCATGTGGCCAAATACTCAGGCGTCAGATGCCGATGCTGCAGCCGCTGACAATTATCTAAGTAGCATGCTATGTGTACGTTTGTGCGGGAAATTGTGGGAGTGGGACGGCTGGGACCAATTTCTTAAACATTAGCAAGCAGACGGTCAAATTCAGCTATGGAAAACTGTAAGTTCATGGAACCAGTCCGATTAGGTATCATTTGATGAAAAATGGCTTGCGTTACAGGCGCTGGGAGAATGCTGGATCGAAGCTTGATCCAATCGTGCTTGAGCGGCCTCAGATTCTCTTATCTGCCGTTGTCTTCGACTGCATTGCGACTACATAGCTCCAAACCCCTGGCCAATGGCAATCGTTTAGTGTTCACTTGGCATTCTCGCAGAAAATTGTTTTATCTCATTCCAGCTTGCTTAAATTCCGCCTCTGGCCCTGAATTCGAAATCCTACACATGGAAGGTTCGCGTACAAGCACTCTCCTTTGCACGGAAGAGTAACTTTGCTTTTGGAGTTTTGGTTAATTTTTACGGACCGAAATTGCTTTTAAAAGGATGTTTTCACGTGCATTTCCGTTTACAGAAACAGAGGAAAAAATTTATAAAATTTACGTTAACAGATGTTTTTCGTTGACTTCCTTTTGGCTTGGTATAGAAATAGAATGATGTATTCAAGCTTTTCTATTGCTTTCACTAGTAGCATCATCGCTCATTGCAAATTGTGGTGTAGATATTTTATCTACTGCATGTTTTCTTGGATCACGGGAGTGTTCATTTGCTTGGAGCATGAGAAACATTATCGTTACGGTGCATTATCGCTGGAGGAATTCCTGCTCTATTTTCAAATCACTGTTTTTCTGCGGAGCAATTTGTAATTCATTTGATTTGTATATACTCTTTCGGCATTCCTATAAAGCTTTTGCTTGTTTATTTAAAGTTACATTTGACCTGTTGACTTTATGAATAAGTTATTAACTGGGCAGTATTATTAGATCGTCTTAGGTATCTAAGTGAATCTATTGATCTCTTAGTTTTAGTGAAATGGAAAAAGGTTGATAATTGTCTTAGAATTTCCCATCAAATCCAGCAGATGGTGTTGCTTTATATGCATATTTATCGAAAGGCAAAACGACGTTGATAGCCTTACAATCAATCCATAATTTTTTAAAGAACTCAGTAAGAGTCCCATAACTACGATTTACCGAGTTACTGTCTCAGGAAAGAGTGTTAAATCAAGATCGAAACCATTTTTTAGCCTTCTTGTTACGGGAATAACACAACATCTGGTCGGTCGGTAGTGATCTCCTTCTGTTGAGTACTCTTCTAAGTATCTATCTTAAGAGTCGATCCTTTGTCTGGTTTGTGATGAGAGATCTCTGGCACATGCGTGGAATTCCCGCATTGATTTTAATTATCTTTCACGGCAATTTTTCCTTATTTGCCCACTGTTTAAATATTTCTACAGAACATTCCGACGGAAGTCTCGTATTTAAATTTGGTGTGCCCGAAACAGAGCAAAGCTTCACAAAATCGGCGACGAATGTTAACGGCAGTTCTGTCATGGATGCCATTGGAGCTAACTCTTTAACCGACTCTAGTCCTAAAAGAGTCAAGACAACTGCAGGTGAGGAAGAAACATGTCGCCAAGAACCAGAGAAAATTGATTTAGATAATCAGGTGGATGGAACAGATGCAGAGGAAGTTGCAAAGGATTGTAACAAAGATTTTAGGGGTCATAGGTTTGATAACGAGAAAACTAGCGGTTCAACAACTGTTCGGGCTGAAGAACAGAGCCCTGTCGACATTACATCAGCACCATCTTCTGTCGGTGTAGAAGATAAGCTTTACGAGACCCCAGGCTTATCCAGTCACGAGAATGGTAACAAGATCGATCATATGCAGGTTGGTATTGCTTTTCTTTATTGGAAGAAATAATTGTTTGTTCTTTACCGGAATGTATGCATTATAAGAGCTTTGCTTTATTTTTATTTTTTCATAGAAATACGGCTGACCCTGTAATTTCTAGTACGTTTAAAAGTAGCTTTTTGGAATTTATGAACAGAAAGATTTACTTGACTTAACCAATTTTTATATTTACCAAAAAAAAATTAGTATTTCTATTGTTCAAAGCTTTCAGATTTAGGGATACAGATGCGTTATGGTTTTGTTGTATCTTAAGTAATTCTTGCACATCTTGAGCAGTTCCATAGAATAAAGGAATTTTAAAAAAATGCTGCTAATTTCAATTACTGTGGATGTTTATTTTGTCAAATTTTTTGGGAATTTTCAGACGGGCAAAAATGTACCTGTGTCCAAAGTTGCTCAACCCTTAAATGAGAGCCAGAAGTCTGATATTGAAGCTTCTGATGATCAGGAAAAAATTAGTTCATCAAGCTTCAATGATGCTATGGAGATGCAAGAGTATGTCAATGCAAACTTTTGTGATTTTTAGTTAGAATCTACTTGTTAAGTTTGTTATGCAGGAATATAAAGAAATGCCAATAAACAAGAGATATGTAAAATGCATTGTGAGGTTAACTATTATCCTGTAATTTTCATGTACATTTTAAGGGGTTGCTGCTGTTCAATCATTTTAATCATTGGAATTTTTCAAAATACAGGAAACAGGCAAAACAGTATGCTTGCAGTGGTAATTCTTAAGCCTCTTCGTCACACATGATATCCTAATTTAATAATTTGCATAATATAAATACCATAACACCTAGATAATGGGTTGCATCAGGGAAAATGCTTTTTGGCTGCATCTTACACAATTGTGATAAGTTCGCAGGAATATCATTAGGAAGAATTGTTCTTTAACCCAAGAGTATTAAATTTGTAAAACAAGAACAGAAGCAACGTTTTGCATATGCCAAAATTTTACATGGAGATTAAAGCATCTTGGCTGTCATTTATGAAATTGAAAGTGGCATTGAATTTGAATGTTGTACCCAGAAAAAAGACTAGAGGGATTAAGCTTTGACCTACAGCTGAATGGTTAGAGTGCTGGTTATATTTTAATGTTGTATGTAGGACAAGACTATATGGTTAAACTTTGACCTACAACTCATGGTTAAAAAGACTATATTTTAGTTGTGAAACCGTTTTTCCAATTTAAAACAGTGGAGGCTAGTATTAAACAGGAATTGACTGATGAAACTTTTGTTAAAAATGAAACAGGAAAAGAAAATAGTCATGTTTAGAAATTTAACAAACATTTTGATGTGGCAGAAAAATAAAGAAATATTGACTTTCATCCAATTTTTGTTTTTAGTAGCTATTTATATTTGTGGCATCTACAACACTTCTACAAAATATTACTTGGGTGTACAATATTATGCATATTGATAGATTTATTCACTGTGTTTTATTTGTACTTGAAAGGATTCTGTTTTCATAATGGTTTGACGCATGAATTGGTGATTTTTTCTGTTTATTTTCAGAGAAACAGTATTGGTTGAAGGTCAGAATGATAAAAATTTGTGCTTAGATTCTGCATTCCAAATGCTTCCACACCCTAGTAAGGTGCTTAACATTCTGTTTTACAGGATCTTGTGCAGAACTTTTGGGAATATATTCTTTTCATGATTTAGTTCATTAATAAGAAAATAATTACTATTCATTCAATATCAATAATTGCATTTTCTTTGATTATTTTGATTTACATGGAAAGATATAATGAAGCTGGCTTCTAGCAAGATGCCAGATATAAATTAGTTGTATTAGAGATATGAAGAAATGAAAGTCAATGTGGTATGGGAAGTATATTCTTATAGCTGACCTCATTTTGTTGGGACAAGGCTAGGATGATAATGGTGGGCACCAAATACTTAGAAAAACCCAAAGCTTCCTAGTAGGACACATTTGAACATATGAACATAAATAACAGATCCAAGCACTTCTGAAACTTACCAAGATAAGTTAGACTGAGTAAAACAGCAAATTAGAGGCAGGGTGGGCTTACTAGGGTAGACTATTAAAATGCAACTGTCAAGAGTAATGGAAGCCTGATCATTTCTTCATTTCAGTTATTCACCAAAATAACCTGGATTCTAGGATTGATTCTGTTACAGCTATTAAGGAACCCTATCCATTATGTATGTTCCTAGATTTTGCGCACACAATATGAAAGATGAAATTGAATCCAAGTGGTTTGTTTGTATGAACTGAGCTGAACTGAAGTATTATTACATCTATATAAACCCACAAGGATATGTTATACTAATCAGTTTTAACAAAATGATTCAATATCAATATTTCCAGAGTATATTAAATGCATCCAGTAACTATGTAGGTTGAACACATCTTCAAGATATTTTTCTAATACTAATGTTGAATGTTAGGGACCATCATTTGGAGTGATGGTAAGGTACTTGTTTCTCAAGTCAAGGACTTGGGTTTGAGCTTGAGTGTAGCCACTCAAAGAGGTTAGGCTTTTGCTCATCTACCAATCCTCCTGGGACTGCGCTTAGTAGGATGAGCACTATGGCTTTAGACGATGTGAATGCTGATATATTACTAATGTGCAACAAGAGGATAGAACATGTAGATTATGCCTACTACAATTGGTAGAAGATCATCATCATTCTAGCCTTATCTTAATAAAATGTGGTTGGCTATATGAGTTCTCATTCACCATTTACCTCAACTAAGAGCTAGATCCTTATCTATTTGCAATTTTTTCATATTATCTTCAATTGTTTTTCCCTATATTTTTTTGGTCTTCCTTTTAGTGGTTTTTTTGGTACGTGGCTTTCTTGGAACTATGATGTAGCAACCTTTTTTGAAAAGCTCATTATTTGGTCCTCTTTGGACATGACCGAACCATCTAAGACATCATTCTTGTACTTTATCTAAAATAGAAGTGATTCTAAACTTTCCTTTAATGTCTATATTATGTAATTTATCTCTTCTTGTTACATTCAACATCCATTTAAGCATGTGCATTTCTATTATATTGATTTGTTGTTCATGCCTCTTTGTTCAGCCCAAATATAGAATAGCGGGCTTGATTATTGTTTTGTAAAATTTGTCTTTGGTTTTATTAGGATTCTTTTATTGTATAAAACACTACTAGTATCTCTCCATTTTGACTATTCTATCTCAATCTTATTTTTCACATCTTTATTGATTTCACTATTTGATTAGAGCATTGATCCCAGGTACTAAAATTGTTTGCTATGAGGGATTTGTTGCCCTTGAATTATTACTTCTACTTCATTATTGTTTATGCTTTTATTGAATTACATTCAATGTATTCTGTCTTCCAATTTTTAAGTCATTTGATTCTAGCAAATGTCGTCACTTTTCCATTTTAAAAGCAATATTCTTTGAAGTTGTATCTGCCAACATAATATTATTTGCAAGTAGCATACAAAAAGAGATTTCATCTTGTATTTCTTTTATTAATTCATCCATACCAATTGCAAAGAGGCAATGGCTAATTGTAGGCTCTTGATGTAGACTTATTACAAGGGTTGAGGGCTTTTGAACTAGTTTATGCATGAGTAGGGGAGGACAACCACCAGACATCACTAGTAAGAGGACCATTAAAGGTTGTAACATATAGTCTGCATTTCCTTCAAAGTCGATACCCAAAAAGCCACAAAATTTGACAAAAACACCCTTAGAGAACTGACAAAAACATAAACTCATATTGGGAACGGTAGGCTTTTGCAGGTGTAATAGGGCATGCCCTATCTATGCACCTTGTCCACAATTTCCCGCTCCTCTAAGGATAGAGATCTCGTAGTTGGCTAAAAGTTCTTATGCCTTTCCTCATGCTGATGTTGCACATGCTTTGCCATATGGTGTACTTTGTTAGGATGAAGCATGTGTGATGTATTTTCTGAGCTCATCCCAAGGTGTATCCTTGTTAATACCCTTTACAAAATATAGGTAGTTGCCTATCCTAAACCATAGTTTGGTATTGGAGGCAAGTGTTTTATACTGGCATTTTCTCATATTCTCTTCTTCTAGGAATTCCTTTGCACACTCGAATGACTTCTCCTCCTGTTCTTGTTCCTCCTTCTTCTCTATAATTTTTCCTTGATCTCCTCGTGAAGGCGCTCCTCCAAGATGCTCTATTGGATAGGCTCTTGTATTTCCTGGCACCACCAAGCCTCTCTCTCCTGTTCTTGCCTCTATTCCTCCTCATGCTTGCACGTGTGCTCTTTCTTTCCCACTTGGACTGCTTCTTAGCCCTTACTCGTTGCTCAGTCTCCTTGACGACGTGGCTCAAATCAGCTGTGAACTTGTCCTTTCAAATATGATAACAAATTTATAATTTATTTCCATTGAAAAAATTACATTTCAAATTGTTCAATCTTAATTGTAGTTAAAAAATTTTCATGAAAATTAATAAACAACCTTCCTCTTCTACTCCTAAGCCTCAAAGGACTTATAATATATGCATTAATGATGAAGATGATTTTACGACTAATCTTGTAGAAGATGATGACTTTGATAATGAGAGTAAGAGTGATAGTGATGATGATTACATTCCTAATAAGGATTTAGATGATGTGTTTAAAGAATCTTATATATCTTTTGATGTAAATTTAGAAAAGGGCCTTTTGATAACCATGAATGAATATTTAGAAATGAAGCAAGATGCAAAGGTATTTGAAGCTACTAGAGTGGATATTAAAGAAACAAGTCAAGAAGCTCAATTACTAAACATATTAATACATACAACTAATTCATAGTTACTTTGTTGCTTTATGTTTAACATATTATAAACATTTTAGAATTAGATATTAATGCAACATGTTTATTTTTTAAAGACTTTGTTGGATTATGATTTTTTGAACAAATGAACCTTAATAGTAGTTAAGCTTATAGTAATGTAGTTTGTAACTTTATATTAATTATGTTCTTCATTAATATGTTTTTTAATTTATGTGTTTGTAATTGTGTTGTCTATGTTTACTATGTATATATATGTATGATGTGCAATATGAAACCTATAAAATATTGCCTTTTTAGATGTGTTGACGTTTTCCACTAACTTTTTCTCAAATGTTTGTTGACTTCTTAAATTTTCCAACTTTTTCAAGAAGTCTAGAAAGTTGTTTTTCCAACTTTTTAGTCACTGATTCATGTAAGGTTAATATTAAGCAATGAATTAATGACGATGTACAATATGTGTCACCAATTTCTTGTATTTTTTTTAGATGTTAATATGTCATCATATGTAACAATGTTGTCCTTGGCTCATTGTTTGATGCCTCCTGAGTCTCTTGAATTAGCTTGGATATTGGGACAAAACTCAAGTGTTGGGACAAAACTCAAGTGGAGTATGCCTTAGTACTCATCAAGCCTAAAACACGTCAATAAACAAATTGTCAAAGTCTTGGGAGTTAGACATAAACCCAAGCAGTGTATAAAACTCGTATATGCAATATAATCATAAGCTAGCTAGTCTCTCCTTTGCTCCACTCATGTGGACACCATGATGACTACCAACTGAACCCTCCAGATTCATCATCGCATGGTGGTATTTGGTATGGTTCTTATATGAGCACACACAATGTTCCATAGCACATCCTATGTTGTACCCAAGGCTAAACTTTATCATAGAGTTGAACTATGCTACCCTCTCAAACAAGGTCCTACTAAGTGGGGTACAAAGAAAGGTTGCAACCCCTTCAACTATTGCATGGAACTACCATGTTGGTATGGTTTCGAAAGCACAAGGAATGAAGGACTCCTTATGCCTCCACAACCCTTGAATTGTGGGTTTGTGGAGAGGAGTGTGTGGAGGAGGGGGCCCACCATCAACCCTGCTTCCCCTCTTATAATCCTTCCCTACTCAAAATGAATGACGACCTTGGAGCATGGCCTTGGTAACCCACTAGGACACTACATTGTGATTGAAGGTGGATTCTGTTAAACATGGAGAAGTAACTCATACTAGGAATTAAATAAGAAGAATCTTAGTTTTAAGAAGGTCTAATAGCTAGGGTCAAGGATCGTAAAGCTTCGTTGTTGAACACGACCCTCTTCCCAAAACTTGAATTCCTTGTAGCACCCAACACCTACGTCAACAATGGTACAATTTTAAACTTGATGTGTCCACCCTCCTATGCCTTGCTTGACATGCAAGACTTATAGAAGGATCCTTAAGTGGTCCACTGTAGTGATGCGAGAGGACATGTTGAGCTAAAGGGCAAATGAGTTCAAGGTGTCTCTTGATATGCTTCCTAGAAGGACTAGGGGTCTCAACTTCAACATAGTTTTATACTTATGAGAGAATTGAGTCCCATCACCTCTAGAGCTCTTTGAAAGACTCCAGCCATCCCCCAACTTGAGATGAGCTTCTATTAGATCAAAACCAATAGGCCTTGGAAGTAATTACATGCTACACCTCCATTAGTCTAGCCAGTTACTGCTCTCTCTATTGTTTTCCTTTTCTTTTTTGTGATATGTCTAACTGTTCAAGGGGGAATATCCAACCCATTATTGCAATAGTCAAGATAGAAGATCAATAGATTGCTTCTTGTAGAAGTCTTGAATAAAATGTGCCTGGGACCTCCAATGGTTCCCAATTGTCATAAGAGTCTAGATAAGGTTTCTAGTGGACCAAGAATTCCACCTTCATATTAGGACTATGCCTAGTAGTCCTAAAGTTTCAAATGCATTCAACTTTCTTGCCTTGTATTGATTGAATATTAGGTCATTCTTGAATTGAGAGACTTTTCTCTAGATGAGGGAAATCATTAGACAATGGCTTCAACATGCAAATGTGGAAAACTTGATGAACTTGGTCCATACTAATAGGCAATTGTAATTTGTAAGTTACAAGGTTGATCTTTTTAATGATCTTGAAGGGGCTGTCATATTGCTGAAGCAATTTGGATGTTGTACCTTACTTTAGTTTGAATTGGCGAGTCGTTGTTGGCCAGGGTGTCTAGCCCATGTGTGTCATGGCATTCACAAATGATCTCTTTCCATAGGCCACTCTAGTTTGGAACATAAATCTGGCTGTCCTGGAACTAGAATAATCCATCCGTCATCTTGAAATGAGGGGCTCACCTTGCCTCTATTAGCTTCATCAAATCAATAACATTAGGATCCTATTTTAGCCCATCTTGGATTCATGCCAATAACACATCATAACATTGAATATAGGAGGTTTGAGACCCATTGATCGTAGAGAGTTGGGAGGTTGGTTGAGGATGGTAGCTTAAAGCATCCACCCCAATATTTTCCCTCATGGGGTGGTAGATTAATTGTAAATCAAATTCTAAAAGTAAGGTTAACCATTGAGTGTGCTTTGGCTAAAGCTTCAGTTGATTGATAAGATAGCTAGCAGCCGTGTTATCTATTTTTACTCGGATGCAGCTCCCTAGCAAGTCATGTCTCCATGTCCTTAGGCACTACACAATGAAAAATGTTTCCTTGTTGTGGACTAGTTATTCATGCTGAGTTTGATTCAACTTTTGAGATTCATTTGTGATGGGGTGACCCTTGTTAGCTTTTGGCTCAATGCCTAGTTTTGTCTTTGTTGCTTAATCCATGTTCCATGTCTAAAAGTTTAGAAGTCATAGTTATTCTCCAAAGCAAAGTTAGAAAAAATTGAAGTCTAGGAAGCAAATTTCATAAAGGAAGGGATAATTTCTCACATGTAGAAGATGTCAGTCCTCTCTTCCCTACTATAACTAGAGGTCAAGAGTCTCCAAATCAAAGCAAGACAGAGGGAGTGAACTATTTGGTATTTTGAAGAGTGAAGAGCCATGAGTGCTCTCCTTTTTATCTTCCTCCGCTCTTACTCCATTCTCAATCCTTATGAGGATTCCCATTGTTGATCAAGAATTTTCAGTACTCCATGAATGAAGCTTTCAAGCATGAAGATTTCAAGAAGTTTCAGATTGCAAGTCCTTTAATGATCAATGACATTTTTAAGCTCTTTCATTTCAATGTTTCCTCCATTTCATATCAAATCAATCATTTCTCTTAACCTTTTCACAATTTTCTCATTCCTATCTTACAAATCCTCAATCTCTCACATATCTTTCAATTTCATATCTCTCACAACTCACAAATTGTCAAAGATCATCAAAGATTCAAGAAGACAAGTCTCTCAAAGGAAGATTGCTTTCATTTCGTTTCATTTGAAGTGCTATTTGATGCTTTGATTAGCATTTTGTTTCATTTTTATTCATTATTGAAAGATATTTTCAGTTCTCAGCCATTTCTTAGTTTATAAAGTCATTCAAGAAAATTTGATGAGATTTCAATTGCATATCTATGTCAAAGATCCATTTTCTCAAAAGATTTCATTCTGTTTACATCAAATCTGTCAAGTCAATCAAGTTCTATTAGATTTGTATTCTCTAGTCTTCAAAGTGCAGATTCATCTTAAATCTGAGACAAAACAGATGAGATTTCATTTGGATTGGGTGTTTCAAAATTAAAATTCTCCACCAATCGATTTGCATTGCTATCGCTTAGCAATGACCTCTAGCAATATGTTCTCAAAATTCTAGAGGCGTATCAATTTTATCAAATGCTGCTGCGACTGAAATAGATGAAAATACAACTATATTAATTGAGTGATATAGATCGATACCACCATATTGATTCTTATCTATTGAGCTATTTCTAGCGATATTGCCTGAAACATGAAGAATTGAAGACTTATTGATTTCTGCAGATTCTAGTGATGATCAACAATATGTTCAAACTTTGGAGAAAAATCAAATTCACGCTTCTGCTTGCCTCTGACAACCCTCCCGCAACAACACCCTGCCAATCACATCATCACTAGCATCTGTGTGGATCTCAAAGCATTTTGAAAATTTTGGTAGGGCCAACACCAAATGAGAAGTCAAGGCCTCCTTAATTTTGTTGAAGGCATGTTGACAACTAGAGTTCCAGTGCCAAGAGACTTCCTTCTTCTGCATGTTTGTGAGGGGGGCAGCATTGCCTAATTAATTTTTGATCAACCGATGATAGAAGCTAGCCAACCTCATAAACTATCAAACCTCATGAACATTGGTGGGAGCAAGTCATTGACAAACAACCTCTACTTTCTTTGAATGGGCTTAATTTGGCCATCCCCAATAACGTGGCCAAGGAACTTTAATTCTGTGTGGCAAAACTTACATTTTTCCTTCTTCACATATAACTAATTCTAGCACAACTTTTCAAAGACCATTTACAAATGCAAAACATGATCCTCCAATGTGCAACTATATACTAAAATATCATCAAGGGAGACAACTACAAATTTGTTAAGGAATGGCTTGACAATTTCATTCATCAAAGCACAAAATGTGGCTAGTGTGTTACAAAGATCAAAGGGCATGATGGTCGATGAATGCTATGTTAGTTAGTCACATTGCTGCAGCCCTAGCTTCATCAATGCATCAGCATTGACACAAGCCTAATAAATGCCTATACAAATGTGTGCACCCACTGCATTTATGGCACATTTTGGTCATTTCATAGGTAGACTTTGGCAGTTTTCTTCTGCAAAAGTTAGAATTATTTTCCCATTAGGTGCTCACAGTGTGGATTGGATAGATTGTATGGAGTTTTAGTCGAGTGCTCATGCACCTGGACACATTGGCATGGTAGCAATAAAATTAAGATTTGTTCTATCCATTGCAACACTTGGGCATAATAGCCTAATTTCATTTCTTGCCATTTACTTTAATTGTTACTTTATTTCCATGCAAATAGTTAAATATTTTATGCTATTGCACTTGGTGAATTTGCATGAGTATGACCAATTTTGAGCATAGATGCACTATTGCTTGGTAATCCCAATAGTAGATCACTTGGTAAGCATAGTAGTGAAACACTTGGTAATTGAGCAATGTTAGCATATGTTTAGGATGTGTATGGAAAATTGGGAATGGATGTTGTGTGCTTAGGCTAGATTTATTTTCTGCATTTAGGTCAGTTAGGATAATATTTTAATAATAAAAATATGATTATATGCCTTGATCATACTTAACCACACGACTTGAACCCATACAAGTGTGATTAGGAAGCCAACGATCAATGATGTAACCCTTGACTACCTAAGATATCTAACTAGTCTTAGTCTATGGGATTTGACTGGATTGTACATGAATGCTTGTGATTCATATGGTTGGGCGTAGGATTACTCTGCTGCTCATCAATGGTCCATTCAAATGACCCATATTTGGTGATACAAATAGATTTTTCTTGTCACCTTCTGCAATATAGACTTAATAATACCCTTGCCATAGGTCTAGTTGGGTGAAGTAGTGTTCTCTAGCTAGCTAATCAAACAAATTGGATATCAGAGATACTGGATACTTATTCTTCATGGTGTACTTGTTTAGCAATTTGTAGTAACAATAGAGACACAAGGTCCCATCCTCCTTGGTAATGAATAACATAGGTGTATTGTAAGGAGATTTGGATGGGTGAATGCCCTCCTTCAAAATAAGACTTTATAGTTGTCACTGTAGATCTTCTAGCTTGGGACCTATCAGATGATATGACCTTTGGATAGGATGAGTAGTCCTAGGTAAAAACTTGATTTTATGATCTATTGCTTTTCTAGGTTGCAAATTCCCTAGCAATTTTGGTGGCATGATATCTTGATAACTGTCTAAAACCAATTCAACCTGTGGGTCCATTTGTGAATTTGGGTCATTTGCCCCTATAGGGTCACTGGTTAGCATGGCCAAAAATAGCTTGGGCGTTGGATCTCTAGTGAGGCATTTCATCACTATTGGTGAATCAATCTGAGGACAATAGTTCTTGTCTTCACCTAGTTGCACACTATGGGTTTTGACTAGGCATGGAGCATCATCATGAGAAATAAAAATCAGATTTAAATGAGGAGTGGTGAAGACCTTTGCCTTGTGGAGGAATTCCTGAACCAAAATAACATCAAAAGAGTCAACATCCAAATTTGAGAAGTTAAGAGTTTTGTACCAAGAACCCACTTGGACTGTTATATTTCAAGTAACTTTAGCGCACCAAAGAGACTGGAATTTTGTAAGTTTACAGGAGGCTTCAATTGGGTTCACAACTAATTGCTAGTCCTTTGCCATGGAAGGGACCATGTAATTATGGTTAGTCCCGTTATTAATTAAAGCATATAGTTGCACTTGATGCAAATTAGCAGAGTCCACGTTTTGGGAACTTGAGGTCCTAGCCTTTTGAGTGACCATTTCAAACAACTGCACCATGATAGATAGTCTACGTTGGTCTCAAGTGGCACTACCATCCATGATATGGAGAAATGGATCTGGACAATATTCCATGGCCATTAGTTATCTAGCATGCTTTTAAACAAAATTGTTCTTTCCAACCCTGCCAGAGCACCTTCATAAGCTAAGTGTAAAAACACCTAACTTGCTGCCATAAAGTATCTTCAATTTGGTATAACCTTTGCTAAGTTAACGATACTGACATGATGAGGCATAAATCTGTAATCAAATATGGTCTCAGCCTATCACACATAAACCAGGAATGACAGGAAAATAATACGAATGATGGGTTTTAATGGTAAAATTGACTAAGTGTTGAATGCTGAAAATAAAACTATTTATGGTAAATTAACTATGAGAAATAAATTCTAAGTATAGAAATGTGAATAAAATAGCATAAAATATTAGAAAATTAAGCAATAGGATATAGGGGAAGGGTTTTGGTTCCCTTCCCAATCAAAGAAAATGCTTTATTGCTGAAACAAGGAGTGCTTGCCTCTAAGGAGGGCCAAACTACAAGTGTTGATGAAAAACGTAAGTGTAATAAAATTGATAATAGAAATTTAATTTGTGGCCATAGCCTGCCCAATTGTGCCCTTCTCTTGAATGCGAGGAGGCTTAGCCACCACACTTTTGCATTGGTAGTCAAATATTGAGAAGTTGTAGAAACCTTTTGAGCCATTGGAACACTGCTATTAGTTAAGTACATCTCCACATCATGGTGGAAGGTATCGATTTTGGCATCACTTCTTTTGCCATCATAAGTCCTAGGCTCCTTAACTTTGATGTGAGCAATCACCATCTATTCTTTTGTGAGGTGTTCTACCAAAGAAGACTTCAAAATGGCATTCTCATTTTTTAGGTTAAATTTCTTGTGATTTACCCCTAGTAGGAGATCCTCCAAGACTTTCACCCATGTAACTAGGTTATCAACCAAAGATGTGTTTGCTTGTGTCGTTTGGTTGGAGCCAAAGAGGTCTTGGTACAGCTCCAACATCCAATCTAGATGGCCCTCTAGTCCTAGGGCTCTTGCTTTGGCCAACTTGACTCGGTCCTTAGAGTAGAGGTCTAACCTATATTGAGGAAGATCCATCTCCTTGAGAACATAATGGATCAGGTCAACACTATCGACCAAAGATGTGTTTGCTTGTGTTGTTTGGTTGGAGCCAAAGAGGTCTTGGTACAACCCCAACATTCAATCTAGATGGCCCTCTAGTCCTAGGACTCTTGCTTTGGCCAACTTGAGTTGGTCCTTAGAGTAGAGGTATAACCTATATTGAGGAAGATCCATTTCCTTGAGAACATAATGGATCAGGTCAACACATTCAGTACTTGTATTTGCCAAGGCCTCATCCACCACCTTGATCTACTCCCAAAGGTTCTAAAACCTTGCCTTGTCTTGTTTAAGCTTTGCCTCCACCTTCAGGTTGGCCTGTTCCTCAATAGGCCCACTAGGTCCACCTGGATCGATCTATAAAAAGGCCTTCTTGCAAGGCCATCCATAGTAGCAATGACTAACTTGTATATGTTTGAAATGGAAGTCACACAAGCCAAGATCTTATTCCATGAGTATTTGACAAATCCTAGCAAGAAAATTAGTTCTTAAATATCGTCTGTAATAATGTGATCCTTGATACATTGTTTGACACCACCTAAGTTGCTCGAATTGGTTTAGACATTAGGAAAAAACTGAAGCAGATTACACCTTATTGCTCATCAAGCTTGAAACACATGCCAACAAACAAATTATCAAAGTCTCAAGAGTTAGACATTAAACTTGAATGGTATATAATACTCATATACACAATATAATTGTAAGCTAGTTAGTCTCTCCCTTGCTTCACTCATGTGAACACCTTGGGGAATACTAGCTAAACCCTCTAGATTCATCACCACGTGTTGGTAGTTGATGTCGTGATCATATGAGTGCATACAACATTCCATAGCCTATCTCATATTATATGCAAGGTTAAGCCCCATTGTAAAGTTGAACTACGTAACTCTCCCAAGCAATGTCCTACCAAGTAGGGTACATATGAAGGTTGTAATCCTTTCAACTATTGCATGGGACTTCCATGCCAATATGGTTTTGAAAGCACAAGGAGTGGAGGCCTCCTTGCACTCCCATGACCCTCGAACTATTGGGGAGGTAGCAAACCACCATCAACCCTACTACCCCTCTTACATCATAACTTTCTTTTGCTACCTCAAATCCTTTTGCTATTTTAAGTTCAAGCACAATTGTTGAAAGTGATGTAAGTGTTGCTAGGGCGGGGGGCCATCTTCCCAACCAATAATTAAATTTACCCTTTTTGATTTTTCAAAAATTTCAATTATAAGGTTGTATACTATAGGAGACATCCCTTTAATTGGAAAGTTCTTTATTTCCATGTTTTTTGTATTCTCTACTCCTATGATGTATTCCAATTTTTTTGATTTAGTATTATTTTTGGGGTTCAACCACCCCCCACCAAAACAAAAGGTGATGAGCTTGTAAATAAACATAGAGCACACTAAAAAATATTTTAAATTATTAAAGAAAACTGATTGTAGGAGAAGATCAAACTAAGTAGTATTTTCAAGAAAATTAAATAGTGCTCTTTCTAGCTTTTAAGCATTTCTTCAGCTTTAAAATTTTGTTAAATAATGATGTTAGCCATGAAACTTTTGGATCTTCCAATGATTTCTAAACTTCTATAGGAATGTTATATTGTCTAGTAGCTTTGCCATTTTTCATCTTTGATGTGGTTGTCATCACTTCAAACATGGAAACTTCATTAGTCATACCAAAATTTAGTTCTTCTTTTTAGATATGTTCTCTTGGAATTCTTCATTTAATAAAGTATCATCATGTAGAGCCACAATGCTCATCCTGCCAAGCAGGGTCTTGGGAGGGTTGGTAGATGATTGAAAGCCTACACTCTTTGAGTGGCTGCACCCAAGTTTGAACCTAGGTCTTTAACTTGAGGAATGAGTACCTTACCATCACTCCAAATGATGGTCCTTGGAATTCTTCATTTAAGCATTTTGGTAAATAAATTCTTCCTCTATCCTAAATTTCATTATCTTTTACAAACCTTTTTTCATTTTCCTCCTTGATGCATTTGACATGGTCAAAATCTTTACATTCCTTGTTTTTGATTTTTGCCTACTTGTATATAGATTTTTCCCTCTCCTTTATTTGTTAACTTCTTATAGAAATTATACAAGTGGTTGAAGATGAGCAATATATATTATTAAAATTTTGTAGAACATATTTCTTCAAAAGAAAATGATAAATCTTTAAGAAAAACTTTGTATGAGTTATTTAAGCTACTAGTATTGGTTTTAGGGCATTATATACAAGAAGTGTTCAAACTACATGAATATTGAATACATCTATTGTACTTGGGTTTTATTGTTATTGATGTATTTTGTACAAACTAATTTGTTTGATAGATCATTTGGTTTGGGTCTATATGGACATAATCAAACTTCAATTCAGTTAACTTTGGCCATAAAAACAAAACAATTGTGACGTTCATTAGTGAAATGCTCGTAGAATTAGCTATAAAGAGCAAAAGTAAATTACACAATCCTAAAAATAACCAATATCAAACTTGAATAATTGAATATTTTGGTCTCAAATGAACGATGAGCGATAAAACGAACAGCGCTAAGCATGTGGGTGGAGGTGTGTTGGAGGTCGACAGTGTTGCCAATGATGGAGGGTGCCCTATGTTTGGTGCCATAGGGCAGGGATTGGGGGGGGGGGGCACTTGGGGAGTGGAAGGAGGCTGAAGGGGCGGCAGGGGATGGCATGGTTGGGTGCAAGAAGGGACCAAGGAATGGGGCTTTGGTGCAGTCAGGCGAAGAGGAAGGGTTCGAGGCGTGCTCTCGAGAGGAAGACACTATGTGCCTCAAGGTGGGATGGTTGCCAGAGGAGGTGGTGCGGACTCTGGGGATGAGCTTATTGGGCAAATTCGTGTCAGAAGGAGCATGCCCAAGGATGGACCTTATCAAGTGTTGGGTCAAGGGCATGGAGATTGGAGAATGTGCAGGTGCGGAGTCTTGTGGATGATAGGTTGCTCTTCGTCTGCCAAACGGAGGTTGATAGGGAGAGGGTACTGTTGGGGGGGCCGTGGTTCTACGGGGCTTGAGGTTTGGCTCTTGCGCCCTAGAAGCTGGGAGCCCACCGAGATGAGAATTTGTTTGATTAGGTGCCAGTGTGGGTCTGGATCTTGGACCTACCTTTGGAGTTCTGGACGCCTAGTTTTCTAAAATTGCTAGCTGGCCTATTTGGAGAATTCATAAAATTTGATGCATTCATTGGGTTGATGGACATGATTGGCTATGTTGGTTTATGTGTGTGAAGGTTGTTGGGGTTGGAGGATTGAGTGAGCGAGGTGGTGCTGGACACGGTATCAGGGGAAGAGAAGTTAAGGGTTTAGTTTGAGAACCTACTGGCAATGAAATTGATGCAAAGGGAAACACTACTAGTAGTGTGCGAGATGTGCAGAAAAGGGCATTCAACAACAGATTGCTAGGTTCAACAGCAGGGACCAATGCAACAGGGAGGATGGAACCTGGTTGGCAAGAAGGGCCATGTGTTGAAGGCAGCGTTGTTGGTGGGCCAAGGAAATTAGGTTCTGCATAAGGGACCAACTATGAAGGTTGGGGAGTGGTGGCAGGCTCTGAGAGCAAGGGAAATGCCACCTCCCAAGGATCCAATGGTGGGAGTGGGTTGTGTGTAGCAAGACAGTGGGAGTGGTGTTGGGGTGGTTTGTCCAATTGGGCCAGTGGGGATGGGTGTTGCCATAGTCACTCTGCATCCCACCGGCTAAGTAGCCAACTGTGTCAGAAGAGCAGGGTATGGAGCTGCCCTAGTTGGGGGACTGGATTACCCTAGGTAAGGGGTCCTTTAGGTCAAAGATGAAGGATCTCTTTGGGTCCAAGAATGGGGGTGTTGATGCTACTGTGGACTCTCTGTTGATTAGCAAGGTTGGTTGGCCTGATGCCTCGGCGATGCAGAACAGAATGACACAGTTCGATATAGATCTGGGGGTGCAACGGGCACTCAAGGAAGTGTACCACAAATGGATGTTTGTTTCCCCATGAAGATTCTTTCTTGGAATTGCAGGGGACATGGTACCTCGTACAAGTGAAATACCCTGAAAATGATTGTTCGGGATGAGGGATGCAATGTGGTGTGCTTGCAGGAGATGAAGTTACAAGAAATCGAGGCAAGGCTACGATAGTGGAAGGGATGGAATCTACAGATGGTCCTTTGCAAGGGCCATGTGGGAGGGTTAGCTATTTTGTCAAATGTTCTGACCATGTTGGTGGATGACTCCAACTAGAGTAAGACGATTCATGTGATCCAGGACAATTTTTGGTTGACAAATGTCTATGGGGCGTAGAACTGGGAGGTGTAGGTGCAGGAGTTGAGGCGGGTGGCATGATTGGTCCCCAACACTAGCAGGTGCGTGCTCATTGAGGATTTTAACCAACGTCTACACTCATGGGAAAATACAAGGGGGGATAGTACGGATCCCCTTGGGACTATGGAGTGTGTAGACTTCATTCGAGACCACGATCTGGTGGACTTGGATATTGAGGGATACAGATTTACTTGGAGTAATAGGAGAAGCAGGTATGATCACGTCCAGTCTTGGATTGATCGAGTTTGGGTGAGTATGAGGTTGTTGTTGGAGTTTTAAGTTCAAGTTGAGGGGAAAGAGTGTTAGGCGTTGGATCATAGGTCCATCTTGTGTTTGTTTCGTTTTGGCCGGGGTTAGGTCCCCAGGTCGTTTCGGTTTGAGCGTACTTGGTTGAGGTTGTTGGTGTAGGATGTTTGGTAGGGCCTCTAGTTGTTGAAACAACTGATCAAAGCCAAAACATTAGAGGAAAAATATGGCTTTAGGGCTTATAGGAAGCATTTGTAGGGTAGGTTGTGAGAGATACAAGGATTGCAAGAAACTGAAGCGGACTTGGGGGATGAGGAGAGAGAGATGCTGAGCAAGCTCTAGGAGTTTGATAGGGTGGAGGAAGGTTATTGGCGGCAGTGGCCTCGGGTTACTTGGCTACGGGAAGGATATCAGCACACACGTTTCTTCTTTGCCACGACCAAAGGAAGGAGAGCAATGAAGATGAAGATTCAGGGTATGCTTGAGAGCGCAGTGGGGGAAGGGCTGAACAGAGGAATGTAGGGGTTGGAGGAGGTACACAAATATTGGGAGGATATTTGGCAGAGGAGAGATTTGGAGAAAATTTCTGTTTCGATGTGGCAAGTCCTGTTTGAGGCAGAGAAGTAGCATCTGATGTGGCCTTTCTCTAGATTGGAGTTAATCACATCAATGTATGCCAATAAGGTGCTGGGACCGGATGGGTGGCCTATTGAATTCTTTTGGGCTTTTGAGGATATTCTGGGGACAAATTTGTTAGATGCTTTTAATTGTATGCTCAGTTGGCAACAAGTTCGAAGAGAGATCAATGGTTCGTGGATTGTTCTTTTGCCTAAGGTGCCTCATTTGACCTTGTCGGCCCACTTTAGGCCCATTGGTGTGTGTAATACTTTGCTGCAATTGTTTTCCAAAATGCTTGTCGATCGTTTGGCGCCTTTGATGAGGAAGCTAGTGGGAGAACATCAGGCCAGGTTTGTTAAAGGCCATTTTCTGTAGGATTAGGTCTTGATGTTGCAGGAGCTCCTGCACTCGTTCAAGTAGGCCAAGTTCCCTGGAATGTGTATAAAATTGGACATAACTAAAGCATATGATACGATGAGTTGTGCAATGTTAAGAGAGATAATGTTGCTTAAGGGCATTGACTCTAAGTTTGTTAATTTGTGTATTTAGATGCAAAGTGCCAGTTGGTATTCTTTTGATATTGATGGGAGGTTGTGGGGGTTCTAGGCGTTGGAGAGAAGGCTGAGATAGGGAGATCCTCTCTCATCGCTGTGTTTATTTTGGCTATGGATATGCTGTATAGTATTTGTATTGCTGAGGGGATGTAGGGGTTGAATGTCACAGGAGTCCAATGCATGACAACACATTATGCCAATGATACAATCCTGTTTGCTAGGGTAGCTGTGCCTCAAGCTGTGACATTGAAGAAGGTGCTTGAAAGAATGCAATGTGAGTTGGGGCTTGAGATTAATAGGGGGAAATCAGCTATCCACTTGGTCAATACAATGGGAATTGTGGGAGGAAGGATTGTCTAGTTGTTGGGGATCCTGCTGGGTAGGTAGAGATATTTGGGGATGCCAATTTTTGAATGGTAGTTGAAGAGGGCATGGTCGGGGTTGGTGGAAAGGTTGCAAGCAAAGACCACTCATTGGACCACCGGTTTTTGTCCTAGAAAATGATGTTGGCATCGACGGTGCTCATGTCGATTGCCAGGTTTGCAACTTTGATGGCTATCCCGCTAGTTGGAGTTATGTAGGAATTTGACCAAATCATTTGGCAGTTTGTGTGGTCTGGTGGCAAAGAGGGAAATAAGCTTCATTTGGTGTGTTGGGTTGAGACAATGTGCTCGAAATTGAGCCAAGGGGGGGGGGGGGGGGGGGGGGNTGCTGTTCTTCCAGGATGAGGTTATGCTAGGAATGCAAGGCTGGTTAATAGGTTTATGGTCTGGCAGGATGGGTTGGCTTCCTGGGTGAGGCTACTAAGGTAGAAATACCATTGTTGGGAGGCTGATGAGAGGAGCTTACAATTGTCGAAGAATATCTGTAAGCATGTCAAAGAAATGGAGGCCAAGGACCTATTGGGAAAGCCTCCTAAGGAGGTGATTAAAGACTATTCATCTGTCGGTTGAGGGATGGAATCAAGTTTGGTGGGGTAGACTGCCCAAGGGGGTCAAAGCTTTTGGATGGCTTATAAAGCATAGGGCATTACCTATGCGGGCTATTTTGAGGGAGCAGGAGATGAATGTAAGCACCATTTGCCCTCTTGGTGCTGTGGAGCTTGAGATGCTGGAACACTTTATATATGGATATTGATGCATGCAGGAGGTCTAGAGGAAGGCCAAACTAGTGCCCATAATAACAATTAACAATGATTTTGAAGCACTTGTGGTCATATGGGTGGGATGGAAGGGTAGGAATCACCTTATTTTTTGTGGGCAATGGCTAGCCATGCGGTCGGCTGTTGCTAGGTCAGGGCTTCAGTTGTGGGCTAAAGCCATCCAAAGTATGGGGCGGGGGTTGTTGTTTGAGTTGGCATGTACAGAATTTGCGAGAAACATGGACCTTTGGGCATTGATTGAAAGAATGTGCTGGGTTGACATGCTAAAATGTATTGAGGGGGAGTCGAGGGTGCCCACGGTGAGTTTCTTCGATAATTGGGTGGGGGAAGAAACATGGTTCTAGGGATGATGGATCAGGGTGACTGAGGGGGCATTGGTAGATAGGCTAGGAGTTCTGGCAGAGGGGGAGATTATTGTACTGGTGCTCCACACCTAGATGTATGTTGCTAAATTTTTCAAGGGTGCAGTT
This sequence comes from Gnetum montanum, assembly GCA_015680685.1. Taxonomy (NCBI): domain Eukaryota; kingdom Viridiplantae; phylum Streptophyta; class Gnetopsida; order Gnetales; family Gnetaceae; genus Gnetum; species Gnetum montanum. Next base: position 403,864 of record MNCI01021706.1, read on the forward strand.
AAGCAGACAGGTAGTGGGCACATTCGCAAGTCGGCGTTGGATGGTTTTTGGCAAAACGCAGCAATGTTTGTTGAATGATACTTTGTGTAGTCTGGGTACCCCCACAAGCTCATGGGTGTCCATTTCGCATTTTTGAGATGCATGAAGCATGGCATCCAGATTAACTTGCCTTAGTTTTTCCTAGATTCGTTGCAAAGACGATGGCCAAGGCAGCATCTAGGGGTAATTTTGGTGCTTTGGAGGTTGGGGTGGATGAATTTTCCTAGGTTGTGACTAGAACCTCAACTGGTTTACTAGAGGCAGAGCATGTGAGCTGCACATAGGCCTCAATCGCAAACAGTTGAGGGTTTAGAGAAGGTGGGGAGTAGCGGGGCTTCATCAAAGTTGGGATGGGATGAGGAACCAGGGTTGTCATGGGAAACGGGGTTAGATTGGTAGCCAGATCCTCTAGGAATTGGTGAGGTGTGCCACATTGCAGCAAAACGCACATGGCAAGAAGAGAGGGCGGCATGGTTGTCTCGTTGGCAGGGAATGCAGAGGAGGTGCAAAGGTAGGCGGATAGTTAGAGGGTTCGAGACCTGTAGTGGATGGAGGATATGTTGAAGGGCCACAACGTAGAGTTGATGCAGCTCATGGTGGAGAACAAACAACAACTAGTGAAGGGCTAGGTGCAAGAGGTTTGGGGGCCATCGACTGGGATGCCGTAGGTGGTGGAGGAGGTGGAAGTTTCCCAGATTTTGGTTGTTGAGAGTGTTGAAGGATGATGCTTGGGTAGTGACGTGGGGGGATGCATGGGAGCTAGATGGGATGGGCTGGTTTTTGTGGCTGGGTGATGATTTTGCAGCCTCCTTGGAAATAATGGTTGGGTAGTGTAGGATCTGGAGGGTTGCCGAGATCTTGCGATTGGGTTTTAGGGGATGCTCGGGTTGTGGGAGGTGATCTTGTTGGCTTGATTTGAATGGGGCCGAATGGTTTTGGCTTGTGCTATGCACCCTTGTACATATTTTTTTTGGGGTTAATTTATCTTGAATTTTTCTCCAAAGAAAAAAACAACCAATAGCAAACTCATTTTGACTGAATTGGAAATTGATTTAAGACTACGGATTTAGACATTCTTTTGAATACAATGTCAAAGGTTGTCACCCCACTAGCAAGGATGTAGGATCCTTAATAAGCATCTTCTAAAATTAGTGCAATATTTATTTCTCCAATCCTCTAAAAACAAGGGGCTAGACTTACACTAGCAACTCATAAGGATGTGACTTATTATAATGATGGGTTGATTATAGGGCCTGTGAGCCTTCTTTTTCATTAGTCATAACAAGTTGTTGATGAGATGAGACCTTAATACTTCTCATAATTCTAAGGATTAATGCATCGATTGCATATCACCTATCTTTAGTAGTACTAAGATACCTCAAAGGGGTGGCTGCCCGAGAAAATAAAGATCTTCCTTTGGTTGGCACGGATGGACGCATTGCCCGTGCGAGATCTCCTGTGTTGGCGCAGGATCATGCAAAACGACACCTGTCCCAGATGCGGCGTCGCGCCCGAGACAATCCAACACTTCATTTACGATTGTGCGTGCCACGTGGCGCGTGGCGGCGGCGACCCCCCGATGTGCCTCACCGGCAATTCTTGGGCCACACTACTTTTATGGGTAGCGTGGAAAGCAAGAAATCGCATTGTTTTTCTGCAGGAACGGCGCAGCCGTGGCGCACCCCCCTGCGGTTGGTTCTCCAAGCTCTCCGCGTGTGGAAAGAAATCGAGGCGGCGATGGGAATCACACCAACATTTGAGCCAAACTGCGCTGCGTTTCAGGACGACGAGGAACTCTGGCAGATGGTGACACAGTGTGGCTAGTGTGACCCTTTGCAGCGGCTGGTCGGGGACCCAGATTTAGCAAACGACGCTTTCTTTCCCAATTGGGCTGATGATAGGACCTTTTTTCAAGGGCATGAGATTCTTGTCACCAAATCCTCAATCGCCAGCTGTTTGGGGGTCCAGATCGCCAGTGAGGTCATCCTACCGTCTACTCGCAGTCTGCAGGACGTGGAACTATTTTTCGATGGGCCTGTGCCACGTACAAGGAGCCGACAGGTGCCCTGATCTTCTCTGCCCCGTCTCTAGGCCCGGGCAGCAGATCTGGTGGACAGATTTTTTGTCCAGTTTGGCAACGGTTCCAAGCTCCAGGGCCTACATTTTGCATTTTTGCATTGTCTGAAATTAGGTCACTAGGTCAACCTCCCCTGCTTTTTCCTGGAGGCCCTCTTGCTCAAGCGACACGGCCGCCATTCTAGGTTAATCCTTGCCTTGTGGCGGGGGGTAGAGGGGGGGCAACACCCGTCGTCATTTGCCCCCTACCCCCCCCCCCTCCCCCCCCCGTGGGGGCCCCCTGGATAGCCCCCTGTTGCTGCCCCCCAGGCTCTACGGTCTCGCCCAGCCAAGGGAACCGCTGGTCCCTGTGGGCTACAACCTTTACGTGGGGTCGGCAGACCCAACGGGAGCGGTGCCACCCCACTTGCCTCGACAGACCGGTTTCCCCCCTATCGGAAAACCTTTGACCATAGGAACTGGCACGAAGAGCTACGGCAGGCCACGCAGAGGGCCGCAGACGAGGCACGTGAGGCTGAACGATGGGAGTGGGAGGCCAAGTGGCATGAAGCCTTGGCGCAGGCCTGAGTTGACCTAGAGGCCTGATTTTCTGAGTGGGGAGCATGAGCAGGTAAGGCAGTAGGACCTCATGGCCGAGGCTGCTAGTGCTAGGTTAATTGACGAAATTCGGGCCCAAGTGTGGGAAGAACTGACTCAGAAGGACGCGGCTGCTAGGGCTAGGTTAATTGATGAAATTCGGGCCCAAGTGTGGGAAGAACTGACTCAGAAGGACGCGGCCCAAAGAGAACGCGAGCAGGCGGAGTGGGTGGAGCAGGAACAACTTTAGGAGGAGGAGGAGCAACGACAACGGCAGCTCAATCGGGCTCACGAGCACAATGCCCGACAATGGCTCAGAGGGGGGCGGTGCCCGTACCTCATTCTTGGGCATCAGTTGTGAGAGCTCCTAGGGTGAGCTTAGGTGCCATATCCGTCAAACCTCAGTGTGTTTTCATCTTGATGGGGGCACCTCGCCGGTGGACCAGAATAGGTGGGAGTCGGCCATGCAAGGTATTCAGCAGGTAGCCAGTTTCATGGACACCGAAGACCATCAGAACACCCTGGATCTTCTCCATGAGTTGGAGCGCCCTCATTGTGCTTACCGTCGGCTGCCGACGAACCCCTGGGGGGGGGGGGGGGGGNCATAATTGATGATAAGTAAATTTGGTTAGCATATTTAAACAAGAATAAATAGATAATATTTTATTTTGCATGACAGGAAAATCTAACTATGACAAAATGCACAAAACATTCATTATGTAATAAAACGCTTATTCCAAGGAGACTTCTAGGCTTCCAACATTTCAATGTCCTCAACTTACAATACAGAGAAGATAATGTGCATTTCAAGTGAGTTTTTTAACGTCATATAAGAGACTAGCTCACACATAGACAATGGTGAGCTACAATGTGTAGGCTTGCCTCTCATGTGGAAATTAACTAACGTTTTCCTCCAATTTCAGGCATGTGAATGTTGGTACACAAAGTTTGAGGGTAGGGCTTGAATTTTTGGTAATCAATTCTGAATATAGAGGAAAATAATGACCTAGAATAAATCTGAATTTCTAATCATCAACATAGTTCATGGAAGTGGGGATTTCATAATGTTCTCTCTCAGCCTGAGGCAATTTCAATCTCTGAAATTTCTTTGATTGAAAGGTAGAATTATGGAGAATAAAATACCAGCTATATATATAAAAAAAGATAGGTCGTTTGTCTTGTTAGGCTGAATTAGATGATCGACACACTCCCTGGGATCTTTAAGAAAAGGAAACAGAGGCACGTTCCATAGGTGACTGTTATCATTATCATTATTATTTATGGAATCAGAAAACAGAAAATAGTAGATAATAACCATAAATAAGAAAAGGTAGCAGTCTCTATAGTAGGGATAGTCATTATTAAATAATTAAAATTCTGATTTATGGAGCAGAGAACTGACAAAAATTACATGTGCTCATGTGCAAAATGGAAAGAAGAGAAAATAATAAAATTTGATATGTATAAAGCTTGAATGCTATGATGGATTAAAATGGCGCCAAACCTTGAAATCTACATTATTATTATTCCAACCTCTTAAGTTTTCACATTCAGAAAAATGTAGGCTTGAACAAAGGACCATTTAACAATGAATTGGGATATGACAACTTTCTTGAAAACCCCTCAAAAATTGACAATAAAAATGCTCAACAAAATAGAACAAACCTGCCCTTTATTTATAGGATGGAGGAGACTCCAAGGCTTTGATAAAGACTTATGCATAAAAGTTTACACAATGGGCAAAGACTAGATAACCCGTTCCCCAAAGATCCTTTTTTCTTTCATGATATCATTACTACTTGATTTGGATAAGCAAACTCTCATAAGGGAGTGGACATGTGAGAGCGACAATGCTCAAGAGAGCCGCATGTCCTCTTTAAATGAATCCTTTGTCCCTTTTTCAGCTGTTAATATGAGGTGGACAATTAACATATTAACAAAATAGATGTCATCATGAGCATGTCATAAAGCATACATCACCATCCTGCATTGACTTTTCTTGTGACCCCACTTTTTGGTTTGTTTTAAGTTACCTTTTGCTTTTTAAGCTATGAGGTTTTTTAATTTATTTTTGGATTTCTATCTATTTTCCACATTTCCTATAATTTATATAGTAAAAATTATTAATATTAAGCTTTTTGTACATCCAATATTTTATGCATCAAGCTGATCACAACAAGCACAAACATACTATAGCCACTATGTTAGAAATTAACATCTTAAAAAAAAAAGGTCCACAAGGTATTTTTTTAATTCTTTAACATTAAAATCTCAAAATCTTGGACTCAAATTGAGAAACTAATTATAGATCTATACTCTAGATTTAAAATTGAGTTAGCCTACCAAATTTGAGTGTGATTTGACAATTTTGAATTTTTGATGTATTTTAATTAATTAAATATTCAATAAATTAAAAATTCTAACTAAACACCAAAATACACCATTTATCCACATTACATTAATTTCATAGTATTATTCTAAAATAATGTTAGAGTTTTCCATCATTATCCAATCAGAAGTCTTCATATTAACATACAAGCTTTTGACACATCTACAAATATATAAAGTTTTAAAACTAATTCAAGTCTAAGTATTTAATACAGTATCATAGTCCCATATACAATTTTGGGGCACTGCAGATGGTAACTGCTTCACAGTTAGTAAGGCTTTTATTTTTGGAAAAGGAAATGTACGTCCACAAGACCAGTTTGGCCAAAGGGGGATCCCGTGGCAGGATCGAACCATGGTGAGGCAAACAATTTATCAGTAACCTGTTAGAAAACGAAGTAACTTGTTAGCCTTATGTAATCAAGTCATCANAGCTGGCCGCCTGTCGAAGATTGGCCCAAGAGCTCTCGCAATTGATTCCTAGGGTGAGGTACGGGCATCGCCCCCCTCATAGCCATTGTCTGGTATTCTGCTCGTGGGCACGATCTAGTTGTCGTTGTCTTTGTTGCTCCTTCTCCAGAAGCCTGTCCCGCTTCACCTGCTCCGCCTGCTGTCGCTGCCTTTGGGCCTCTTCCTCCTATGTCAGCTCCTCCCTCACTTGGGCTCTGACTTTGTCGATGAGACGAGCCCTGGCAACCTCTGCCAAAAGGTCCTGCTGCCTCGCCCGTTCCTGTTCCGGCTCAGTAAATTGGGCTTCTATTTCAGTGCGGGCCTGGGCGAGGGCCTCGGTCCATTTTGCCTCCCATTCCTTCCTTTCTGCCTCTCGGGCTTCGTCCGCCACCCTCTTTTGCAGTTCTTTGTTCCAAGCTCCCT
>MNCI01021706.1:433543-451939 GCA_015680685.1 Gnetum montanum
CCTTCTATTTATGAAGAAACATGAGGACCAAACCCCAATCCTAATACATGTGGGATAAAACACCAAGCCTCCTATTTATGAGGAAACATGAGGACCAAACCCCAATCCTAATACATGTGGGATAAAACACATCCCCACATCAAATGCAACATAAAAGGAAATACAACAATTAATGTATTTGTCTTCATTTTTCCAACACCGCCCTGGTTTTAGCCATGACCAATCGCCCTTTATTGGCAATAAGATTAGATTGAACTACAGTGGGGATATTGAAAAGATTCTACACTACTTGTTCTGTTTGTAGCAGTTTGTCCAATATGTCTTCATGTTTGGCAGGATTCATTGAGGTACCATCAAGCATTTGAGTGTCTCTTGCTCCAGAAATATTAGCTGGCAACACAACAGGGACATTAAATGACTTTTTGATGTGATCTGTGATGACTTTAGCTGCCCCTGCTACATCTTGATGTTGCATAATCACAACGATGGCTCCTTCATGTGTTTCTAGTATCACTTGGAACCATGTAGCTTTCCTTGAGATTTGTTGTGCCTAGTCATCCTCTCCTCCTAACTACAATGAAATTTGCCCACTTGCAGGGTTTGTAGAAATTGTGGGTTTGATTGCACTTTCTCTAACTTTGTAAAAGGTTGGCACCCTCCCTTGTTCCCTAGCTTATTGTTTCTGCAACTTGTTGCATATGGCTCATTGTGGGGTTGTAGTCCTGTGGCGGCGGTGGAACTTCTTGTTGTTGCTATTCAGGTTACGGTGGCTATTCGGCCCTGCTTGCTGTTGTTGACCAGTAGCTTGGATGGTATTAGCAGGAGTTGAGCTTGCAACTCCTTTAGTACCTACTTGTTTTTCTAGTTGATCCTTTTTAGGAGGCATTGGTTTTGACATTTTTGCATATGAAGCATTTTGGGCTTTTCTCAAAACATCATTGGTATAACCCAATATGCTTGCTTGCTTGCACAACTTTCTTATTAGGTAGGGGAATGGCAGTGTTGGTTTCCCCACCTTCTTCTCCTCGAATTGCCTCTGAATTTCTAGGAAGTAGAGATGAATGAGGTTGATGTTGAGTTTCCCCATCAAAATGGCACTTCCTCTAGCCACATAGGTTGATATTCTATTGAGCCTTTTGGTCAGGAACATGTGATAGGTTTCAATCTTGAAGTAAATCTTTTCTTCGATAGTTATCTCACTATATTCTTTGTCTTCATTGTTGTAGTCTCTTTGTAGCCACAATCCCTTGGCATTTGTATTAGACCTTGTGGAAATTTGTGTTACATTAACCCCTTCATTTGGCAGATTTAGGGCTTTAGCAATTGCCTCTAGTGAATATGATATTGAAACTCCTATTTTGATGGTAGCATTGACTTGCTTGTTTTGCCAAAATTGATAAGTTTTCCCTAAATACCATTCACCACTATTTGACAATGTAGGCCATAGGGGAGATGCCTGAAGTTGTGTCCTCACAGCCTCTGGAGGAAACTCCATGAAAGGGCCAAAATTTAGTTCCACAATGACTATGGACATGATATATTTCTCTTGTATGGCTTGGAAGCATTTTGGTGATAGCGTGGGGTGCTGTCCTTGCTGAGGTTCATGTGCGAAACTTTAAGAAAAACCTTCTCACCTAGTTCAAAATCTAGGGGTCTCCATCTCTTATCTACATAACTCTATTGTCTATTTGTTGCTTGTTTGAGCCTTTCCCTTATAATTCTCATCTTTTGCTCTATGTCTTGAAGTAATTCTGGTTCAATTATAGCTGTATTCTAAATCACTCCATGAAGTAGAAAGTTTACATTTCCTGCCATAGAGAACCTTAAAAGGAACTATGCCTATAGACATGTGATAGCTATTATTATAGGCAGAATCAACCAAGGGTAAGTAGTCCTTCCAACTTCTTAGATTATCAAGAACACAAACTTTCAAAAGATCTTTTAGTACTTGATTTACTCTTTCTACTTGACCATCGGTTTAGGGGTGTTAAGCATTGCTTGGATTTAGTTCGGTCATAAAAGCCCTTTGAATCTCTTTCCAAAATTTAGACAAGAACCTTGTATCCTTACCAGAAATTATCTTTAGAGGAATTCCATGTAGCCTAATGATGTTCTAAATGTAGATTTTGCTATCTTTTCTGCACCATACATTGTCTGGACTAGGATAAAGCGGGCTGGTTAGAAAATTTGTCTACAACCACAAGAATGGAATCATTTCCTCTTTGTGACCTTGGCAACCCAACACTGAAGTCCATGTTGATTACATTCCGTTTGTTCTTTGGCATATCATGAGGACATAATAAACTTGTTGGATGCCTATGTTCAGCTTTGATTTGTTGGCAAGTGAGGTACTTGGCAACAAAGAATACTACATTTACCTTCATTCTTGGCCACCAAAATTCTGATTTCATGTTTTGATACATGCCTTGCTATAGGATGGTTATGAAATTCATACATTAGCTTTTCTCTAAGGTTTTTACCTTGAGGGACATATGCTGTATTCTTAAACCTTAAAACTTCATCATGTCACACCATGAAAAATTCTGCCCCTTGATTTTCTAACATTTGAGACTTGTCCTTTTGACAAAAGGAATCATCAATTTGTGCTTTAGCTATGATGGATGGAATTTGACCCTTGATTTCTATTATGGCTTTCAATTATCCCCTGTTAGTGAATGCATTAGCTACTTTATTACCTTTGCCTTTATGATACATAATCTCAAAATTGTAGTCACTAAGGCACAAGGGCAGATGGTGGAATGGGCATTGTGGGAGACCAAGTGGTGGTGGAGGGAGGAAGAGCTCTAGAGGGAATAGGAGTAGTGGGAGTAGCGGTAGGCCAACGCCATCAAGGAGGGCCTCAAAGAAGATCGAGTTTGTTAGGATCTGGCAGAGGTAGTAGTGCTGCAAATGTGGAGGCGGACCTTTGGGAATGTATCAAGGAGGAGCTGAAGGGGGAGGCCTGGCTCTAGGAGGTCCAAGAGTGGGAGGCTCAAGCGTGATGCAAGTAGGAGTAGAAGGTGGCCCAAATCTAGCAGCAGTTGGATCAGGCACAAGCAAAGGGGGTGAGGACCTGGTTGCACTTGGGACAATGCCCATATGTTATTTTGGACATTGGCTGGAATGCACCGTGGTTGGCCTAGAGGAGACATATTTGAAGACATGGGAAGGAATTGCACCTTGATGGCAAAGGGGATGCAGTGATGTGTGCATGGAAGGCGGAAGCCTTCAAGAACTTCCAATAGGCTGCGGCCTTCGTGGACACAGAACATCATAGGGCTGTTTTGGTTGCAATCCATGGACAGGAATGGAATATCTATGCCTATACTCAACTACCATATTGCCTTTAAGTAGTTGGGACTGAAGGGACCCAAAGGAAAATGCCCCCTTTTTTTTATTGAAGGGTTTTTTATAACAACATTGGATCATGTTGACTTGGGCTTGTGGGAATGATCACTTGATGTGACTTGGGGGAGGAATGAAGGGGTAAGTGGATCCTTGCTAGGGATTCTTTTTGTTATGTCTTAAGTGTTGGGGGGATATGGTTGGGGGAGGAGGGGAGAAGCCCTCTATTTTTTGGGAAAAATTTTTGTACTATTTTGTCAATTATGTTTAGAATTAATATAACCCAAATTTCTCCAAAAAAAATGAGGGGGTTATTGTCCCCTTCTCTCCCTTGATACCAAAACCAAGAAAACCCCCCAACCACTTAGGTTCCTCTTGAGCGATCCAAAATTAGTGTGCTGATCTAAAAAATTCCCAAGATAGCCCCACATACCTTTGAACCAAACAAAGAAAAACAAAAACCAAAAATAAATAGTGACCTAGGCCTGCAGCCTATATATATGGCAAGGAAGGCCTGTACAATGGCAAATGGCCCTTTCTTGGTAGTGGATAACGTTGAGAACAACTTGGTGCCACTAGGTATCCACAAAACCAGTGGCCTACTGAAAATCTTTAAATGCTTCTACTTTCCTCGCACATTCCTCCTCATCCCCCTTCCCATTTGGGTGGAGCTCACCTCCCCCTAAGGCGAATGTAACGTCACAATGTCCACCACGATGTATTCTAGCTGATATTCATAATCATGTAGGGGCACCACCCCTCCTGAAGCCAAGATCTAGCATTATGCTCATGTGCCTAATCCTGCTGTTGCTGGAGATAAGTAGCTTCCATCTCCTCATGCTCACGGCGCTCTTGATCCTCTCTAGCCTGGATCTGCTACTTTCGTGCCTCTTCCTAGAGCTGCTCCCAAATATGCTGTTGGAGCTTCGGTTCTAGTTCGTTCATCATTGTCACCTTAGCTAGGTCCCATTGTAACCTCTCCTCCTTGACCTCTTTTGCATGGAAGCACTTGGTCATTTCCAATTGTTGTTGGAACTCCTCCTGTGCCTTCCACTTGCCTTCCTAGAGGGTCCTTTCCTTCATCCGGGCTTGATTCGCCACCTCCTTTGCTGCCCCAGCCACCATAGTCTCAAGATCCTAAGGCACGGACCCAGCAATGGCCTTAGGTGAAGCCACCCATGATCCCTTCTTGACGTGCAACTCCGGTGACTCGACATGCAACTTCGGCAACTTGGCCTGAATCTCTTGATCATTAGACTCCTCAGTTAAATCCACCACCACCAGTGGAGCACAACGAGATTGTCTTCACCCATACACTACACAGACTAGAGTGCTCCTTGGTTGCGAAGGCACAGAAGGCCAAGGCGCGCACCACAAAGCCAAAGTTAGCTTCAAATACTGTCCCCATCTCTAGCGCCGCAACATCACTAGAAAGAACCATGGTAGGTTGACTGCATGCCCTAGCCTTAGGCATTTTAAGAAACTAAAATTCACACCTTGCAACTAATAAATGTTGCCAGAGTATACAAAAATCCGGTCAACTAGTTTAGCGGCATCCTACCCAATCAATGGGAGCACCGATTTGGGAACTTGACCACTCCTCATCTTGGGCACCAACCTAGAAAAGAAAGTCTCGGCAGCCTAGAGACCACGGCCCTTGGGGAGGACTGTTTCATGCCCCACTAGCACCCCTAAACCTTTCACAATTGTTATCTTAGTCAGCTCAATTCACACACCTTGAAAAAGTGTGTGGTCCCTTTGCCAATTTGCGTAGAATAGGCCATTCCTCAAGGTCCAGCTCCCCTCAGAGCATGGGTAGGAGAGACCACGGCCCTTGGGGAGGACTGTTTCATGCCCCACTAGCACCCCTAAACCTTTCACAATTGTTGTCTTAGTCAGCTCAATTCACACACCTTGAAAAAGCATGTGGTCCCTTTGCCAATTTGCATAGAATAGGCCATTCCTCAAGGTCCAGCTCCCCTCAGAGCATGGGTAGGAGGTCAGCCCACCCCACTCACGAAACCTTATTCTAGAGCATTGGATTCTCCTGATAGCCCACACTTGGTGGCTCAAAACAAAGAAAAACAAAAACAAAAAAGAAACGACCCCAGCTTACAATCTATATATGGTAGGGAGAGCTTGTACAATGGAAAATGGTCCTTTCTTGGTAGTGGTAGTGTTGAGAATAGCTTGGTGCCTCTCGGTATCCACAAAAGCAGTGGCTTGCTGAAAATTTTTAAACACTTCCACTTTCCTCGCAGATTCCTCATTCCCCTTCCCATTTGGGTGGAGCTCCTCCTCCACCCCACCCCCGCCCCCCAATGGCTAATGTAACGTCGCAACGCTTGCCACGATGTATTTTGGTCAATATTCATAACCACGTAGGGGCACCTTCTCTCCTAGAGCCAAGATCTAGCATTATGCTCATGTGCTTTATCCCACTGTTGCTATACCTGAGCAGCCTCCATCTCCTCTTGCTTATGGTGCTCTTGATCCTCTCTCACCTAGATCTCCTACTCCCACGCCTCTTCTTGGAGTTGCTCCCAAATACGTTGTTGGAGCTCCACTTCTAGCTTGTTCATTGCTATTGCCTCAGCTAGGTCCTGTCATTGCCTCTCCTCCTTGACCTCTTTTGTGTGGAGGCCCCTTTCTTTTGCCCGAGCATGATCCTGGAGACCATGATCCTTGGGCAAGACCTTTTCACCTCCTGTTGGCACCTCCAAACCTTCCACAATCGTTGCCTTAGCTCAATTTGCACACCCTAAAAAAGTGTATGGTCCCCTTGCCAGTTTGTGTAGAATAGGCCATCCTCAAGGTTCGGCTCCCTCGCAGCATGGGTAGGAGGTTAGCCCACCCCACATGCGAAACCATATTCTAGAGCATCAAATTCTCTTGATAGCTTGCGCTTGGCAGCTCAAAAGTGGATGTAACCTCCATCACCAAAACTGCTTCTTGCTAGAGTTAGAACCCCACAATAGTAATTTGTGTCGGCAGAGGCAATGGCATCTAGCAAAAAATCCAGTGATTGTGCACCTTCCAAACTGAGCACAACACTGTGGTAGCCTTGGAATCATCGTCGAACCGTAGCAAAGAATGGATGTTCGCTACCCACCAAACACTCTTATCAAAGTGGCTACCATTTGCTATAAATCAGAGAGGGTTGAACGTGACACCTGACCGCTAGCGGTCCTCGGTATATGCCTCAGAAAGAAACTCTAAGCATCTTGAAGCCCCCTAGTGATAGGCAAAATTTCTTCCCCTATCGCTGTCACACCTAAAGCCCTTGCCAAAGCCTCTTCAGTGAGGTCAATCCTGACCCCACGAAAGATTGTTGAAGTGTCATGTTAGTTGGCAAAAAATTCACCATTTGGCAAAGTCGAATCCCCCACCAGCTTGGAAAGCATAGACTCCCGCTCTACGCAGCGCAGTAGGTCCCACAACTTAGCCTTCTCCTAGTATCGTTGACAGGATGGCTCAAACGTCGGCATTGCCTTCATCGTAGCTGAAGCTTCTCTCCATAGTCTACAACCCTCCATGGTGATTTGTGTAGGTTGTGGAAGTAGCACCTGCTTCAAAATCAATCTATTTCATGCATTCTCTCCACAATCTACAACCCTCCATGGTGATTTTTGTAGGTTGTGGAAGCAACACCTGCTTCAAAATCAATCTATTTCATGCATGCCATAAACACCAAAGAATGGTGGTAGCTTGAGAATCACCAGTAAAAAAAATGGGGGCAGGTAACCCAGTTGCTTACCATGTCGCCCTACTAAATAGACACTCATAAGCGAAATGATCCCATGTTTCTGCCTCCTACATGCATGATAGACACATGTCCTCGATGTCCAAGCCCCTGCGTCTATGTCACATGCACTGGAATAGCCCTATGATTGAGTAGCCAGAGAAAGGTCTTAAGCTTTTTCAGCAGGCGTCCTTTCCAAATTGTGGCCCACCCCAAAATAGCCAGATACTGATGGTTAATTAGTAAATGCAGTGGCACATCTTGTAAAGTACATTAGTTCATCATCCAAGTGTGCTGGCAGAGAGCACACCACAGGACAAAATCCCCATGCATTGCTGTCCACTATTGGTATTTATTCCTCATCAAGCATATCCAGGGGGTGCCCCCGTACCACCCCGTGTCATTCTTTGCATTAAATTTTGTTGCCCCATCATCACAAGGTTAGTGTATTTGAAAATTCCTACTCCTCTTGCAGCTCTGGGCATGACCATCGTCTCCCAAGCTAGTAAATGCATTTGGTGTCCCCCTTTCCCACTTGACCAAATGAACCTACAGATTAGTTGGTCAACTTTATTGCCAACATCAATGAGTGGTGTTGCCACAGAAGCCGTAAACCACGCAATAGGTGACAAAATCTCAGAAGCAAGCAACATTTTCCCTTTGTGAGTTAGGAACTGATTTGTCCACTGGCTGAACCACTGTTGCAATTGTTGCAGCAATTTAATCCACGTTTGTCATTGGTTCCATCCATACATGGAGAACCCAAGATCTCTGTTTGATCCCGGGAACAACTCCCAAAGTTTGTACAATCCCAACTTTAACTCTTTCGTCAATGTGACTCATATAAATGGCTGACTTGGCTTGTTAACTTCAAGACCAACCTCCTTAGCCAACTAAATTAATGCCCTATCCAAAGCCTTGGCCTACGGGATTGACGCCTGCATGAAAATGATAGTATCGTCTGCATAATGTTTGGCCTAGCACTCAACCCCATGGAGATCCAGACGTTGTACTCCCTCCCTTTTTCTGTAGTCCTGCAGAGTGTCCATCAGAATAATGAACAAGTATGGAGATAGGGGGTCACCTTGCCTGAATCCCAACCCTGATGAGGAGAAGCCCGACAAAACTCTGTCGAGATCAATAGAATATCTTGCCGAAGACTAAATGTGAAGACATAAATTAATGAACTCCTGGTTGAAACCTTTTCTTAGCATGACATCAGCCAAACCCTCCCAAGACACTGTGTCATAAGCTTTAATAATATTGAGTTTGAAGCATAGTCTAGGGAACTGAGTCAGTCTCAAAGAGTGAAGAATTTCATGAAGTAGAATCACTTGGTCCTGTAGAAGATGATCCTTCACAAAACCCGCCTAATTATTCCGAATAAGCTTAGGCATCAAAGGTGCTAGTCTCCACATAAGCATTTTGTTAAAGAGCTATAGGAGAGTATTATAGACCCTGATAGGCCTAAAGTGAGCTGATTTGGAAGGAAATGCAATCTTAGGAATAAGGATGATACGTGAGCAATTGATTTCTCGGTGTATTTGCCACCCCCTTAGCATGCAATTGAACATGTCCAAAACGTTATCTCCAAGTACATCTGTGAATTTTCAAAAGAATTCATTAGGCCACCCGTCCAGCCCCAGGGCCCTAACCAGTCTAAGAGTCCTCAAGGCCCATTCTAATTTGAGCCAAGAAAAAGGTGCTAGCAAATTCCGATTATTATCAGTAGCGAGGATCTTCTGAACCAGTACTGCAATTGTCTTCCAGACCCTTCTGCTCCAAACATTAGCCCAATAGGCTTGCAGTTTGTGCACAATATCAGTAGGTTGCTCAATCACCTGCCCTTGCCGGATCAGGCTGGGCACCCTTTTAGCCTGACAATTGGCCCTAGCTGTGGCAAAGAAGAAACTAGTAGGCCTATCACCCTCTTTCAGCCATGTGATCATGGAGCCCTGTTGCCAATACTCGGCCTCTTCTTGGTCCAATTTCTGGAGCCTGGAAAGGGTCTCCTGCTTCTCAACCACTAATGACTCCCCTTCCTCCTGCCGTGCTTGAATACCCCTGAGTTGGCATTCCAGTGCCCCCCGGTGGTAATGAAATGAGTATTTCTCTTACTTCCGGCGTGATCTTGGAAAGAGGGAGGGTGTTATTAAACTCTATCAAAAGAGGTACATCGTTAAAAATGTAAGGAAAAAACTAGAGAAACAAAAAGAACCAGGCTAACAAAAACCTTGGCTGATCCTGAAACAAAAATGTAGAGCAGAAACAAAACAACATAGTGTGGAAGAATGAAATGCAGAACAACCATTTAAAAGAACATTGCGGAATACTGTAAAAGTTTAACCAGTGGGGCCAAGCCTTATTTGAAGACATCTCCCCTACAGGCAGAAAACTTGTCCTGAAGAACAAACCAGACTCAAACTACCAAATAGACTAATCTAAAAATAACATAATACTGTTGTGTTGGACCCAATGAAGAACCTAGAGGCAACAGAGATAGAAGTAGTTGTCATGCAAAAGCTGACGTGGTCTCTATCCTCTTCAACCTTGAGGACATTGTCTCATGGAGATTTCTAGATGATATTACATACATTTGGATTTCCTAAACATTGGTACTCAAAGCTTAATGAATATTTTGCTACTACATCATTTTTAGTTTTCTTAATGTAAAAGTATAGTAAAGATATTATGGCAGTAGGGTTTGGACAAGGAGATCCTATCACATTTTATTTTTATTATGGTGTTTGAACCTTTAAGATGTTTGACTAAAGAGAAAGGTACAAAGGAAAAAAATTAAAGGAATCATACCTGTTTATGGTTTGGATGATTTTATACATGTGCAATTTGTTCATGATACTTTTATTATCTTCTTGAAAGTTTTGGAAAAATACATCTAGGATTTTAAAGAGGTATTGGATAATCTTTCTCAGATTGTAGGATTAAAAATTAGTTTTGATAAAAGTTTTCTAGTTCCTTTTCATCATTCAGAGATAACAAAGAAAATTATTTCAAATGTTTTAAATTAGAAATGGACTTAGAGATTATCTTGTTGGTGGGGAAAGCTTCTTACCATGGCTAGTTATAATTAATCTGTAGTTATCTTAAATTTATATAATTGTGTTTAATGTGATGTCTTTGGACTTGGATTGGGATGCAATTTGTCATCCATGGGAACATGGTAGACTTAGACTTAAAAAATTACATTGTTTGAACATGGATCTTTATGTGGTTTAAAGTAATGAGGGTTAAATATTTGAATCACACAGAAGATTTTCTATAAAGACCACACATTATTGGTGTTTCTAAAATTTTGGGTGAGACTTCAAAAAATTAGTGCATGGATGAGAAATCTTTGCATGAAATCTTAAGATAGCAAGGATTGGTTATAAGAAAATAAACATTCTTACAAAGTAGCAAATGCATATACTTTACACAGTTTGAGTGGATACATAAGCAATTTCTTGGAAGAAAGTGGGTCCAATCCTAAAAGTTCATGTCTTTTTTGAAATGGCATGAAGAGAGAATTTTAACAATAAATAATTTGTTCTAGAGAGGATGGATGATGGTTAATAGATGTTTATTTTGTAAGAATGCTTGTGAAGATGGTATTCATATTTTTGTGTATTGCCCTATAATTGCCCATATTTGGAAAGCTACAAATTAGCATTTTATTATACCAGAATCTTTACCAAATCTTGTAGCAGCTTGGATTTGGATCTGTGGAACTCAGCGAAGTAATAAAATTTGGAGTTCTTTGATAGCACATGTGATATTTCAAATCTAGAAGGAAAGAAACCAAGGGACTTTTAAAGAGGCATAAATTAATTTAGATAAAGTATGGTGGCTAGTATTTAAAAATTGAAAAAGAGAATACGATATACAAAATGAATCTTTACCTTGATATGATTATTTTATTTTAAAAATTTGACCCTCTCAGCTTAGTTGATCATTAAGATCCCAAGAATAATTCCATTGTATGTCAAATTTTATTTTATTAATATAATATCTTTTTACTTATTCAAAAAAGAAAAAATAGAAATTGTTGTTTTTTGTAACTAATTTTTCTGAAAAATTATTATTTCTTGTTAACTGAAATCTTTGAAGGAAGCACTTTAATTTTTTTTAGTTGCCCCTACTAAATTTAGACTTGAAAAGCTTTTGATTGCCTTTGACTTGCACATGTTGGGCTCCCCCACTGTTATCCTTTCAAAGAAGCTTGAAGTGGAGAAAATATTTATATGTAAGAAGCTTCCTATCTTCATCTTTTGCAGCACCTTGTAGGGTTTTCGTCTGGGTGGAGGGTTATGGAAATTTTCTTGTAATTGCATGTGATTTCTCTTAGGATGGCCTTACTTGTTATGATGTTTTTTAATGTTAAGAAAGTTGAATATTGTAATTTCATAGTAATGTATTTTCCTGTTATCATACTTTTACTTGTCATATCCTGATATTTGAAATGTTCAATTTTGTTGTCTTTCTTTTTTTTAAAACAGGTATAAATCCAGGACTGTTTGCACAAGAGCTAATGGAGAACTGTAGAAGGATTGCTTCTGGAGAAAATTCAGACATTGACCCCAAGCAAGTTCTTGCGAAGAGTGCTATGGAAAGTACTTGTCCTGGGTCATCAACAGCAGTTGTAGCTTGTCTGATTGGCCAGGTTCTGAATTTTAATCATTATATCTTTTTGATAATGAAATAATTTTTCCTTGGTTGGAATGGCACATGTAATTGTCCTTTCTGTATGGTGAAGAATAAGCATGCTTGTAAANGACCGCTGAACAGGCTAGAAAGGCGGAGGCCTTTAAAAACTTCTAGGAAGCCACGGCATTTGTTTCTACGAAGGAGTTCCATGCGCAACTGGACAAGCTAGTCTTATTCCGCATTGCCATTATGACAGGTTGCCTTGGCACCCATAGGGGTGGGGGTTCTTGGTCTTCTGTGTTGGGGGTGTCTCGGTTGCGTTTTGAGGGTTTGCTTTTTCTGTTTCAGGTCATTTCCATTATGTCCTTTTAAATCTGTTGTATCACATGTTTGCAAGTCTGTCATCATTTCTATAGAAGTTCAAGAGCTGCTTGTGGCCATTTTGACGTTCAGGTCTGAGGTTGTTTTTGAGCTCGGAGTTGTGTGCCTTGAAGCAGGGTGCTGATTGTATGCCATTTTGGCTGCGGACCTTCCTGGTATGTCCTTTTTTACCTCTGTACATATCTCTTTTTGGTAATACATTCCCAAAAGTTTTTCAGAAAAAAAAAATCGTTGGTGTGTGNTGTTCTTGCTGCTCAGCGAGTTCCTGAGCCTTCTGAGCCCATTGCTCCTCAGCCTCTTATTCCTACACTTTCTGATGCTGCACCTCGTTCTCCATTTCTTCCCTGATTTCCTCTTGAATTTTCTCTTCCAATGCAGCTTGGGCCGTAGTCTCCATGACAAGCCGTTGCCGTTGCAGTCCTTCTATTTCGGCGTTATGGTGCATCTGCAACTTGTGCATTTGGTGTTGAAGCATTTCTTCTTGTGCCTCCCATTTAGCTTGCTAGACTTGACATTCCTTTGCCCAAGCAGCCAAGATCGCCTTCTCTTGTGCAGATGCCAATTGCATCTCCAATCCTGGATAGGTTGGCCTTAGACAGAGTGGTAAACCCCACATTAGGAACAAAGGATGATTCTGGGCCTTGCCTCCCCTTATTCCTGGTCACCTCCAACGATTTACTTTGGCCCGAAGGTGCTTCTGACTCCTTTGTAGGCCCCTTAGGGGGACTCATGAATCAACATTTCCAATTTGTTCTTTGGGTCACTTCTTATGCTTTTGTTTAACCTGCTGCCATCCTCCTGTGTTCATTGTGTTTTGCATGACCCAACAATTTGGTGTAGTATGCCTCGCTTTCCCGTAGTGCTGACAGGGGCCCCCATTGGGCCTAGATTCCTTGCGTTCCGTGGGCAAATTCTCATACTCCACTGTTATCCTCCATTGGGCCAAGACTAAGTCTTGGAGCAGGTCTTTTGGAGAGAGCTATTTCCAAACACAAAAACAAGCAAAACTCATCCTCTCCATGGTCTTGGTGGGTTTATCTAGTTTGATGAATTCTCTGAAATAAGCCTCTAGAGACTGGAAAAACCTTGGCATCCACACCTCCCAAGGCACACCAGAAACAGAAATCAAGATCGAAGCACTTGAGAGAAGAATTTTATCCTGGTGTGCCCCTAGGCTCCAAGTAGTGAGGGCAAGGTCTGTCCCTAAGATTGCCAGTGGGCAGGTGTTGCGGTCTGCGCTGCCTCCACTCTAGCAAGAGGCGGCTGAACGTGAATTTTTTTTGCAGAGATGTATCCCTCCGCAACACTTAGATTTCCCTTACATAACATTTGTGTTAACTTGTTTCCATAAAGATATAATTTCAATATTTGGTTTCTAATTCAGCAAGGTATTTATGGGTGGATAGGTGTTTTTAAATCTCAAACCTATTTGACGTTATCATATTCTTGAACATTGACTTCACTTATTAGTGGCTAAAAAATGATTAAGAAAAAAGTCATTTACAGAATGAAGCGAAACACAGAAGTTACTTTCTATCTTTGCAGATTATTTGAATTTTCTTAGAAATAGAAGCTTTTGGAAACTCTTCTAGTTGACAGGGTATACAGTTCCTTTAACTAGTCGATATATATGACAAATAATTTATCTTTTCTGAGATGGAGAAATTTTAATTTTTAAACTTCTTGTTGTGAGACAGCAACATTTGTTACAACACAGATGCACCCAGTAAATGAAAAAGTTAATCACAACATCTATGAACACTACCCTAATCTCATTCATACTGACAGTGGAGACCTGGGCCCCTGAGCATTTTGATAGTGGATACTGAGGAGACAAAATAGGTGGACTTTATACAAGGAAGCATATTGACGTATTGTGGGGTTAGCTTTAGATTTAATAGCTGCAAGTGATTACTTGTTGATATCATATAACTTGGTATAATATATTCTATTGTAATTTAGACTCTATGTCTGTTATGTACAGCTCTTGTATTCAATGAGGTCTCTATCACAATTATTAAAACCTGTAAATGTGGTTTCTAGACAGTAAATGTTATTGCTAAATACTTATTTTGACTCTTTTCAGCCAAACAACTAGTTCTTCCCCCTTTTCCATCACACAAACTTTAGTTGTAACTGTCTCGCTAAGATACCCATTTGTGTTAGAAAGTTAGAAATCCTGAATGTTAGGGATTTGTTTTTGATCAACTTCTATTTTTAGCTGATTTGTTTCTTGATTGTTTCTGTTTGTAATTTCCTATTTCCTAGTTTAGGTGATTTTCTATTTTTTAGTTAATTCCTAATTTGTAGCCAAGTACTAAGCCTTGGCTGGCTATATAATGTATTTTCCTGAGAGTAAATAAAACAATTCAGAGGAATACAAATTTAGATACCTTTGTTTTCATGGTATCAAAGCTGTGCGACTCCTGGCAGCCCTAAATCTCAAGATTTCATTTTTCTTTCTCCATTGCCACCATGTCTACTGCAGCACAATCCTCTATGATAGATTTGTCAAGTGTATCAATGTGAACCCCCAGAGTGGTTGGATCTTTGACAGCAACAGATGTGAATCACATGTTGCAGATCACACAAAACAAGTTAAATGGATCAAACTTCCAAGAACGGTCTCAATTTGTGCTCCTCGCCATCCCTAGAAAAGGCAAGATGGGGTATGTAATTGGTGAAATTCTTTCTCCACCTTCTAGTGATCCAAGTGCAAGTATATGGGAGGCTGAAAATTCAATTGTCGTGGCCTGGTTGATGAATTCCATGGAACCTGCAATTGGTCGAATGTATCTCTTCTTTAAAATTGCACAAGAAATTTGGAGAGCAGTTCAAGAGATGTATTCCAATCTTGAAAACATGTCTCAATGTTTCAAGATATGATCACTCATTTGCAACACATGCCAAGGAACCAAGATTGTCAATGTATTTTAATACCTTGACAGAACTATGGCAAGAGATGGATTTGTATTATACCATCAGTTGGAACTGTCTTGATGATGGTGTTCTCCACAATAAGATGTTGGAAAAGGATCACATCTTTGATTTTTTACAAGGACTGAACAAGGAACTTGATGAAGTTAGAGGGAGAATCCTCGGGACGAAGCCACTCCCATCAATTTGAGAAGCTTTTGCCAAAGTTCGTACAGAAGAAAGTTGCAAGAAAGTGATGCTTCATGGTTTTTCGAATAAGAGTTATCTCAAAATTCTACTCTTGCTGCCAATAAAAGGGAGACGAGTTCCAACCCAAATCAGAAGACCAAAGGTGGTTGGTTATGGTGCAAGCACTGCCATAAATTGAATCACACGAAGGAGACATGCTAGGACATCCATGGTAAGCTAGATGATTGGAAGCCTCGAAGTTAATGACAGAACAACACCACAACCCATGTTGCCAAAGCCACTACTAATGCGAGGAAGCCAAATCAGTCACCTTTCACACCTGAGCAGATGGAAGTCTTGAAGGCCCTTTTGAACCTGTAGAAAAATAATTAAGAGCCCGAGTCTAAGTCATCCACATCCATTGTTGTTGTTGCACAGCAAGGTAACAACCCATCATCATTAGTATCTCACAAGGATAATGATAGAGATTGGATAATAGATACTGGTGCATCAGACCACATGACCACATGATAGGTTCGAAAAGTATTTTTTCTACGTACCTAAAGTGCAATGATAACTTGATAGTCATTGTAGTTGATGGTAGTTCATGCATGGTTGCTGGTGTTGGACATATTACCTATTGTGGTCGTAATTTGAAATCAATCCTTCATGTTCCTAGTTTA
This sequence comes from Gnetum montanum, assembly GCA_015680685.1. Classification (NCBI taxonomy): domain Eukaryota; kingdom Viridiplantae; phylum Streptophyta; class Gnetopsida; order Gnetales; family Gnetaceae; genus Gnetum; species Gnetum montanum. Next base: position 449,444 of record MNCI01021706.1, read on the forward strand.
CAATATAACCTTCTTTTTGTTAGCAAATTAACAAAGGATCAAAATTGTTCAGTAACTTTTTTCAGCGATCATTGTCAATTTCAGGATTTGTCTTCGGGGAAGATGATTGGCAATGCTAAAGAACATTGAGGTCTATACTATCTCACCGATTCTTCTCCAAAACTAAAAGCATCTACTCTTGTTTCTTTGTCTGCTGCTTCTGAGTCATAGGTAATGCTTTGGCATAATCGTTTGGGTCATCCCAACTTTCAGTATTTAATACATTTGTACCCAAATTTATTCAACAATAAAGATCCATCTTTCTTCCATTGTGAGTCATGTATTTTTGCAAAGGAAACTCGAAAAGCATATCCTGCTTATATACATCAATCTTCAAAACCATTTCATTTGATCCATAGTGATATATGGGGACCTTCCTGAATAAATTCCTTAACTGGAACCCGATGGTTTATTACATTTATTGATTATCATACTCGAGTCTATTGGGCTTATCTATTGAAATAAAAATCTGAAATTGTGTCCACCTTCATACAATTTCACAAAATGGTTCAAAATGTGTTTTAGTCTACCATTCAAATGCTTTGTACGAAAATATAAGTCTTGCAATAGACATCAACTATAGAACAAATGGAGCAGGAGCAGGAGCAACCGCAGCCGCAATCGCAGGAGTAGCTCTAGGAACCCTGATAGGCGCAACCACAGGAGTAGCCCTAGGAACCTCGGTAGGCGCAACCGCAACCCGGAACCAACGTACCACCAGCAACTATCGGCGGGGGGCAGAGGATCAATGAGGAAGATGGTTTGGCCCACGGAGATGATGGGGGGCCTGTGCTTGGTGGCAACATCAAGGCCCACTCCAAGGCCGATAATACCCTGCGCCTTCGAGTCACCTAGCCCCCACTCGAGGGGGTCCGAACCATGCAGCGGAGCCTTATTGGCCGCTTTGTGTCCCGGGGCGCTCGCCCGTGGCTGGATTTAGTTCAGCGGTGAGCTCAAGAGCAATGGAAAGTGGGAGGAGCGGGGGTTCGCAGTTTGACTGAGGACCTACTCATGTTCATTTTCCCTTCTTGGCAAGCCAGGGACTCGGTGCTGTTGGGAGGCCCATGGTTTTACGGGGCATGGGGTCTGGCTTTAACCCCTTGGTGCCCTGAGGCCCATTGCGAGGTCGACCTGTTTACCCGGGCCCTAGTTTGGATGCGGGTTTTCGGGATTCCATGGGAACTCTGGAACTTGGAGTTCCTGTAGAAAATCGTGAGCTTTTTCGGTGAATTCATCGCGTTCGACCGTGTCACGCAATCGATGGAGCGAATGGGTTTCGTCGGTTTCTGCGTGTGGCGTCGAATGTCGGAGGACCTCATCCGGGAGGTCGTGTTGGACCTGCCTGGTGGGGAGGAAAAGCTTCAGATCAAGTTCGAAAACCTGGAAACTGCACCAGGCCCCAAATGCAGGGCAATAGCCCAAGAGGTAAAAATCGTCGGTTGTGCGTATTGCGGGAAACCCAGACACCAAGAGGCGGACTGTCGAGTCCAAAAAGCGCGGCCGCTGTGGCCAAGGGATCAAGCCAGGCAGATGTTCGAGGGGCGCGCTTGGGTTACAATGGGTCGCAAGGGCCAGCTTCACCCATCCTCCAATAGGCTGCACGCCCAAGAAAACCCCACCTCGCCCCGCTCCCCCCCACCCACACAATCCCCCCAAACAGTAACCACCCCCTCCAAACCACCCCCCCACATACCACTCTCTCCCATACCAAACGCACCCCAACCCACACCACCACAACAGATACTCCCCAGACCCCCCTGTTGCCATTAACCACTGCCCCCATAGAGCCCGAGATCGAGCTCCCCCCCTGGACGAGTGGGTGAATGTGGTTAGGGGGAGCACCAAGACTTGACGGCACCAGGAGAAGGAACCCACACCCGAGGAATCCGGGTGCAGCTTGATGGTGTGGGATGGAGAGGGTAGATCGGGATGACCAAGTGAGAGTCGGTCCAGGGGCAAACAGGCCCAACAGAATATTGACATGGGACTACAACAGACCCTTCGGGAGGTCTACCAACGCTGCACCCCTGGTCACACATGAAATTGTTCAGTTGGAATTGTAGGGGGCAGGGTACCCCCTATAAAAGAAATACCCTACGCAGAATTGTTTGTGATGAAGATTGTGACATTGTGTGCCTCCAAGAGACCAAGTTGCAAGCAATGGAATCACACCTTCTCCAATGGGAAGGTTGGACTACCCATGTGCACCCCTGCCTAGGCCGAGCTGGTGGACTTGCTATCTTGGCCCGCTCCGCCATGATGCTCATTGATGCATCACAATGGGCCATAACCGTCTAACTCCCCTCCTAGGGGATCTAGTTGACTAACTTCTACGAAGCGCAGAATTGGGAGCAGTGATTGCACGAGCTGAACCGGGTGGTGGCTCTGGTGCCAAACCACCGATCGTGGATAGTGGTGGGAGACTTCAACCAACGCCTCCACCCTTGGGAGAAGTCT